>NW_021026114.1:1800516-1824700 GCF_004153795.1 Camellia sinensis
CATTTTTGACCGTCCTTAAGACTTGGACGTCACCGTTGGAACATTTGGTGATTATCCATGTTTGTGTTCGTTTGGAGTTCCCGGAGGTCTCGGCTACGCGCCCTGCCTCAGGATCTCCGAACTCGACCGTTTTGTGTCTGGTTTTTCACCAAACACTTGTGTTTTGCCTTGAAGGGGCAGGGAATACCTTGTGAGGCATCCCCACACACCACCGACAGTGGCTAGAGGCCACCGGCTGGTTTTTGTTGCCATCGGCAATGTATATGGCCGGTCGGCACTCTTTGTTGTCGGTCGGCACTCCTTTTTGCCAAAATGGCATCTTTGGCCGGCCGATTACTGTGCATCTGCTTTTGCAGATATTTTATCAGAGTTGTCTTGCATTTGGCTCCCCTCCATACACGTGTATGGAGGGATCTCTCTCTTTAGAAGCTTGTCTTGTAAGCTTTACAAGACAAAAGGCTCTATAAGAGAGAGTCTTCTCTCTTGGCCTCAAGGGTTAGACACTTGAGACACTTTAGAGAGTTTAGACAACCATTTTTAGGGTTTTGAGTTCTAGGGTTAGGATCCATATATATCCTATCTCTATATCTCCCTCTTGTGTGTGTTAAAGTGTGTTTGTGTCTTACTATTGCACACAAACACATAGTGTTTCACCTTCACTTAGCTACTGAGGTTCTAAGAGGTTGCTTTTGAAGTTTTGGAGCTGTTTTCAACCTCAAAGGAGCTGTTGGAGCTTCATCTTTGAAGAAAGTCAACAAGGGTAAGAAACTAGTCCATTTATTCCCCATTTTTGCATTGTATTTTTACCTACCTTAAAATCGTTTTTGAGCTTGGTGTATAATACAAAAAAGTTCTGTTTTTTAGCCCTCTTGATTGTTTATTAAGAGTGTTTTGTGGTTTGGAGGTGTTTGACCCGTCTTAGGCCTTGAAAGGCCCCATTTTGTGCTATTTTGTGCAAGTTTCGAGACTTTGGTGTTTGGGCCTCTTCACCACTGAAATCTTGAGGGATTTCAGTGCCGGAGATGGTGCCTTGAATTCTCCAAATGGGGAGGGCCACCCCCTCTCCTTGTTGTCCTTGAAAGAGACCCTTTTGGCCTCTTGAGGGAGCATCATGTTAGAGTGTGTATTGATCATGTCAAGACATGATCAATACAACCAAGACATGCACACACTCACCCGAGCATGCGCTGCATCTGGCTGTCCTCTCGAGGCGATTTACTGTTTTTTCCTAGCTTAGTTAGTTTGTTAATTAATTAGGCAATTTGTAATAATTAATTAGCTTGCGTAGTTAGTTAATTTGTAATATTTATTCGGTCCCTCCGAGCGAGGGCAAACTTGTAATAAGTGTGGGTGAGTGTGTGCATGTCTTCCAATCCCTACTTCTTTCTTCCCTTTTATTTACCTGCCTATGATAGTAGACTAGGGCATCTTTTAAATCAGCATACCTTATGCTATGCATGCGTGCATCCATACATTTGTCTTACATGCACCGGGCTCGGTACATCACGCTAACTACATTTGTATTTCAATTTCAAATTGAATATGTGATAGTTGTAGCATTTCACGTGCCATGTTTAGGTTAGCCGAGCCTACTTTAATTGCATCTTGCATGTGTTGCATTAGTCAACTTAACATGAACTAGGGTCACGCATGTTTGCTAACTAGTTTATTGTTTTGGCACGGAGTACTATGTGAGTGTTTTCCTGCTTGAGCATACCGCATGCGTGTGAATGTTGCCATGATAGTATGCTTACTATGTGGCTAAGTGCTTATATGAGATAAACTGTTTGCATGCCTGTGGGTGAAGGTTGGATTGTTTGAGTTGGAAAAACTCGTTGAAATCCGTGTTTTACCCTACTTGCGAATAGCAAATTCCAAAGCGCTTTTCAAAACAAACAGATATGCAATGCTTGTTTCCAAACTTGGCAATCTAGTCTATACTCTTTTGTTGTGCGCATAACATAGTAATTCTAGGCTAATAACCGGAATAAGAACACATAACGTTTTCAAAATCGGATATCATGGTTAGTAGAGGCCGGTCTTCGGACCGGGCGAAAGGGGGTGCTCATTGCTGACCTTCCCCGATCGTACCCAAGCTCCCGAGCCAAGACAACTCCGGTGATGACGGACATGTGGCCTTCGGCACCGAGTCAGGGTTTCCTAAATTTCCCCATTAACATATTTAGGTGGCGACTCTGTATCTGGCAAAGCAGTCCATGTTTGGCACTTCTTTTCAAAAATCTGTTTCTCAAAACGATTTGCTGGATTTGGACTCTTTGGTTCAAGATTAAGAACCGCAACAATTTAAGAGTCCGAGCTATAGTGACCCCAAAATGAGCAAGACGGGACTCACCCTCCCGGGGCGTTCGGGGACGTCTACAGGCACCCTCAAGTGGGCTTAAGAAAACATGATTTTGCCACTCTCAAGTGGGCTTAAAACTCTCAATTGGTGAATCGTTCCAATTCAAATAACCCAACCTTCACCCACAGGCATTCAGGCAGTTATATCACATAAGCAAATGGCTTCATGGGAAGGATGCTATCATGACAGTCACTCACACGCATGCAAGGATGCTAAAGCATAAATACTTACTGAGTACTGCAAGCCAAAGAAAGAAGCTAATTAGAAATCATATATGAATCCTAACTATGCTGGAATGCCTGATGCAACACACGCAAAAATGCAACTAAGATAGGCTCGGCTATTCTAAAATGGCATATGAAATGCAACAACTGATGCACATATTCAACTCGAAATTGAAATACAATGCAGTTAGTATAATGCGCCGAGCCTGGTGCATGCAAGACAGATAAATGGATGCAAGCATGCAAGCATAAGTATGCTAATTGAAACGTGCCCTAAACTAACCATCATAAGTTGGTAAATAAAAGGGAGAAAGATGTGGGGTTGGAAGACATGCATCACACACACACGCACACTTATTACAACATTGCCCTCCTCGGAGGGTTCGAATGAATAGTACAGAATAAACTAGCTAATCTAAGCTAATTAAACTAATTATTACACAACAATAATTAATTAACGAATTAACTAAGTAAGGAAACTAGCATGCAAATTAAACAAAATGGACTGCCTCAGCTCTGTTCCAAATGATAGGGATGCATGCATGCTCAAGTCGCCTTGTCGGGAAATCCATCATGATGCCCCGATTTGCCTCTGTTTGCAACTGGTCCTAGAACACTGTACAAAGTTCCAGAAAGTTGTTGACCAGTTTTTGCTACTAGTTTCGGGTTTGCTGCAACAGAGAGCGAGAAAGGGACATGGCAAAGTATTTTCAACATATGTGTGCATGACCACTCTCTCCATCATTGCACAAGCTCCAGGGAGTGTAGTCCTCGATCCTTGTGCCACCAATCACGCATCTCGATGCATGATGGCCGAGGAGTCGGATTGCACAACTCGATGTAAAATAAATGCACATATAAACACAACAAGGCCTAAACACCATCATGGGTAATTCGGAGTGTTGGCGACCGAGAATCGAGGCATGTTTCATCACTTGGAGTATGAAACATCCTTCGCTTCCCGTGTTTGGACTAAACCCTACTCCAAACACTATGTAACAACTAGCATGCAATCCTAAATGAAATGCAACTAAGACATGCAAACATGCAAGAAATGACATGCAAAGATGCAACTAGCATACGCAATGATATGAACTAAGAATGGCATACTCAATGCACACGAACTAATGGCATACACAATGCACATATAAAGAATATCAATGAGACGATCAAGGCATACACAATGCAATGGTCAATCACTATGTAACAACTAGCATGCAATCCTAAATGAAATGCAACTAAGACATGCAAACATGCAAGAAATGACATGCAAAGATGCAACTAGCATACGCAATGCTATGAACTAAGAATGGCATACTCAATGCACACGAACTAATGGCATACACAATGCACATATGAAGACTATCAATGAGACGATCAAGGCATACACAATGCAATGGTCAATCATGCAACAACATGGACTACATGGCATATACAATGCAAGATGGACCTAAACTAAAATGAATGGGCCTCAGCCACACTCAAATCAGTGGCCAAACATGATGAAATCAAAGCAACAAGACACACATAAGCATACACAATGCAAAGGCTCGAACCTAAGGCATCAAATGCCACTCTACCAAAGCATGGAAATGGATGAAATATAGCATACAATCATACATTTTCTAGCTCTAAAATGATATGCAAGATGGTCCCGAATCATGCAAATATGTCACCCAATGCATGCTAGATGGCCTGAATACCGAAACTAGTGAAGTGCGTTACGCTAGAGGTATACAAAGCATGCACAAATGAGAAAACCAGCCCCAAATAGACCCTAGGCAGGTCCAAGACAGTGGAAAAATGGCCTAAGATGATGGCTCAAAATGCATAGAAATGAAGCTCACGCTAAGGCTCAAAAATAAGGCATACGAGCACAACTCTCAAACATATTGGAGGAGTGATGAACATGAGAATATGGAAAGCTTATATGCTCTGAAATATCATGCTTGATGATGCCAAAACATGTCAAGGGCCCAAACAACACATGCTAATGGACCCAATATGCAAAGCTAGTGAGCTTAAATTGAACTATGGCCGTATACAACAATGCATGCATGACCCAAAACACTTCAAACAGAGCTAAGGCTGCCCAAAAAATGAATAAAATTAGTTTGGATCATGGCCAAAATATGCTAGGAAAGAGGGCCAAAACATCATGCAATACAAGCTAGTGAACCATGATTTACACTACAACCATATGAAACACATGAGAGGCCACCAAACCAGTCAAAAACAGAATCATGGCATGTCAAATGAAGCCCAAAAACCCACTGAAACTTGACAAATGCATGCAAGAATGACATGCCCCTTTGATAGGCTATAAAGAGGGTTGTTCTATACATGCAAGATGGACACCCAAAATGGAAAAAAGGGCTCTGGACAGAACCTATGCAGGTTCTAAAACCCACCAAAAATGGCCTGAAACATGGCTTGGAAGCATGCGAATAAGGTCTCCTTTGTTAGGTCGAATATGCTAGTAAACAAGACAAGGGGTGAGAGGGTCACCCCTCTCTGATTTTGGTGCTCAAAACAGCATAATAACCACTGAAAATCTACTGGATTTCAGTGGTCAAAAGGGCCAACAAAGTTCAACACAAAGGCCCTAATGCATGGCTCAAAACAAGATGAAATGAAGCATGCAAGGGGGTAGATGACCCCAACAGAAAAAATGGTCTGAAACAAACATGTTAAGGACTTCAAAACAAGACTTTTTTCAATTTATGACAAAATCCAAATATGCTTGCAAGTATGGCTAAGAGATGAAGCAAAATAAAGACCAAAAGAGGAAAAGAAGTGTTACCCTTGAAGCTCAGCAACTCCAGCAGTTTTGAAGCCAAAAAACTCAGACCTTAGGACCTCTCAAGACCTTCCAAGAAGCTTAGGTTGGTGTTGGCAGTGTGGGCTAAGAGGTGTAGTGCAAATGTGCAAGAACCATGGACTTTTGAGACCAAAATAGAGAGATATAAAGAGGGAGGTGTGTATGCCTTAGTCAAATTTTCTGAACCTTTGCAAATGAGGGAGAGGGTCTCTCTTATAGAGGAACAAAGGTTCAAGCTTCTTCAAGAAGCTTGTGTTAAGGTCCAAGCTTCTTGAGGAAGCTATAGCAAAAAGGGTCAAGCTTCTTGAGGAAGCTAGAGCCAAAGGGCCAAGCTTCTTCAAGAAGCTAAAAAGGGGTCAAGCTTCTCTTAGAAGCTTACAGCAAAGGGCCAAGCTTCTTTAAGAAGCCAAAATAAGGTTGCCAATCCTCCATACACGTGTATGGAGGATGCACTCTGTGCCCTCCAGCTGGCACAGTTCGCACACACTCACAGAGACAGAAAATGGGGAAGTAGGCCGACCAGTTCAAGTGGTCGGCCGACCACCTGCCCTGGTCAGCCAACCAGGGTCAAAAGGTTTGAGCTTGAAAAGCTGGTCGGCAGCCTCTAGGGGTGGTCTCCCAACTCAATGCAAGCTAGTGGTATGGTGGGAGACCAGTAATTGTGGCTCAAAAGTCAAGGAGGCTAGCTACCTGACATGAAAAATCGGCCAGCGGGGAAAAGTGGTCTCCAAGAAGAAAAGGTGGTCTCCCATCCTTGTACTACTTTCCAAACAATGAAAATAGGGTCCATGCCAAAAATGAACCAGGACGGATGCAAAACGAGGGTTCTGGGGCCAAACGCGCAGCCGGGTGCACCAAAAACTGACTGTTAAGCATCGAAAGTGTCGTGCGACCACGAAGGTGGTCTCCTGGGCCACAGTGTTCCTCTAGAGAGAGGAAACAAGGTGTGTGCCAACAACTGGAGGAAACGGAGAAAGTTAAGCAGTCCTAAACCGAGGCGCACGGCCGACGACTCCGAAAATCAAAAACTGGTCCCCAAACGGGAACAGTGGTCTACGACCACGAAAAGTAGCCTACGGCCACTAAGAGATGGTCTACGAGACCTCTCCCTCCCATCAGGAAGGGAAAACTGAACCTGGTTCGCAAATCGAGACAAAGCACAAAAGAGTCCCGAAGTCCGGAGGCAAGGCTCTCATCTGAGACTCCGTAACCTCAAAACGAGCACAACATGCGCAATCATCGAGCGCTCAATCGATGACGTCTGAGTCTTAAGTTTGGTCAAAAATGGGGTGTCTACAGGGTCACAAACGATTCAATTCATTCTTCAATAATTCCATAATTCACAATCCAATTTGGTATTTAGTTCAGTGACTCATCACAGTTATCCAAGGTTAACCAAAAGTCTTCAGGAATATGATGTGGATCTAGATACAGATTCTCGAATCAACAAAGTTAGCATCGAAGCAATCAATTTCTAACACAATACACGTGTCCTCAATTCATTCAATAGTTTACGGTTTATAATTCAGTCCACATTCAATCCCCTATTCTATCAAGTCTGTCCATATTATCTGATAATCGTCAAAAGCACAAGGCAATGCATATACAAATCCCCATGATGTCAAGGACAATATCAAAGGAGTCAATCACATATTAAGCACAATTTACACATCCCTAGAGTCCCAATTACAGAATATAATGGCACTGAGCAGTTATTTACACAGAGCGTACTGAATTCACACACTTTCGGATAATCAAGGTTTTTCCAAAGCTCCTTTGATGCTAATAACATCCACATAATACCAAAGGATGACATTCTGGACAAAACAAAGGAATAATCGTCTCGGAATCAAGGCACACCCGTTCACAACCGTCGGTGGCCGACTCGAGATCGATTAAACAAACCCACTCGTACAAAACCGTCGGTGGCAAAAGAGATGACTCAACAAAGGTGCTACATAGGCTTAACGTCCCCTAGCACGAAAGGACGCCCCAAGAGTGTCATCAAAACAAACATAATACCACTCACCATAACCAGATTTTCCAAAATCCGATAACACTGAAGTAACTACCCTCCCATACAAAACATATTCTGATCAGTCAAGGATAAATGTTCAGTACTGCTTATAGTCAAATCAATCTGCCGCCATCAGTTCTAATAGCGTCAAACAAACAAGAATGTGACAATACACAAGCATTATTCCATAAAACTCCCAATCACTGGATTTGCTCAATCCCGTTCACTTGTAACAAGTATGTCTTCAACAACTATAGGTCGGTTCTTCATAGTGTTCACAGTTAGATCGATCTGTTGATAGCCCACAAAAGGTCTTTCAAATGAGTCAAGTATTCCAAATGGATTCAAGTTTTTGGGTCTATCAGTTTTTTTCTACCAAGAATAATCTGGCTATTTATTTACAAGTAATCCTTAATCCCCCTCTACAAAATCAAATTAGATAGAGGGTTTTACCAAATCAATCCATGCAAAGGTCTAGTCAAATTAAATGAAACAAAGGTCCCCTCAAATCATATCCAATGAGGGTTCTATCAAGGCAATATCAAACAAAGGTTCTATCGGATCGAATCAGATAAAAGTCTTCCCAAATAGGGTACATGGTTGATAGTTTCACAACTGTCCTAAGCTCATCACAACTGGCCATAACAAGGTATCTCAAGTCAAGTACAATATGGCATTGTCCACATAAGTTCCGGTGTAGTTACATATACGTGCAATTATTCATATTAGAAGGTATGTGTCATAATCAATATAGCAGTTCTCAAATAAGTCTTAGATGCAAGCACATGATACACAGTAACACATTAAACAAAGTTCTTCGATTACTCATAATATAGGATTTGTCACGTAGAGGTTCCAAATCAGTCACAAAACATAGGCTGACGAGTCAAGCTTAATATAGTCACATAGTCCAGTCAATTTTCTACCAATCAGAATACATGATCTCGCAATTTTAGAGTTCCTCCTTTAGGGTTTTCAACTCGGTCACACAATCACAGAGTCAATCAATATCCCAATACATATTTCACAATTTCCCAAATGGAGCACATATATATTCAATAAATACAGTCTCCATTTTGTGGGTTTGACCAATCCAAACACACAGGCAACAATTATGAAAGGGCATGCTGATCTAAATCAAACAATAACCCATGCAAAGGTTTACACATGCACTAATTCACAATCAATCACATAAGCATTCGTTTATAAGCAGTATAGATACCTGAGATAACAGTCGCAGTATTTTGCGTGCTTTCTGGGATGAGTCTGATTACTCTATCCTGATTGGCAATTCCTACCATTGGTGCGGATCTAGCTGAGGCAGAAGATCTATTCATACTTCGTTCAGTCGGGAACAGTTCCTCACCATACGGTTCATTTCACCACACCTATAACAAACCCTAGAAATCCGATAACAAACTCCTCAATGTTTCTTACACTGGTGGTGGCAAAGGTTCTTGCCGTAGCGACAACTGGCATTGTTGTTTTAAGGTCTCGGCCATTTCTTGTACTATTCTTTCCAGTTTATCAAGTCGGGCTGTGGAAGAGCCTTCCAGCTCATATGCCCTTAATTTGCCCACTTTCTACACAAACTCTTATTAAACCTTGCCGATTACTGGGGTGCCCAACACAAAAATAGACACAGATACACATGGGTACATTCGCACGTTGTTATATTCTCACTTCATGTATCGTCAAGATACAATTAATTACATACGTAACAGATGATTGCATACTTATCAGATATCGCATGCTGAACATTTACTAAGTAATTATATACTGAAATCAGGTTCATATTTCACATGGACACCCATTTGCATAATCGAATACACATAGGTAACTTTTCATGATTCATATGTTCATGTATGTGCATTATAACAAAACAAACTTGTTGTACACACTAGTGCAACAATTCATATCTCATATAATCACATGCTCTCAACATTTGATTAAACTTGCATTATGGTTTATACAGAAGATTCACAAGTATGCATATACTAAAGAGCATACATATTCAAATATTTTGCAATGCAAGCAATTCACAAACTTATAGCACATAATCGTTCATATTAAAACATTTAAGCATGTTCTCGATGCTTCCAATTTCATACTTATCACATGAATGCATCCTAGATCTTCTCTAGACGCTTATTGCTCTTTTGGACAAGTGTGTGAGTTATTAACTCGTACTCTGATACCACTCTGTCACGACCCGAACCCGCCCCTATGGGTTAAGGCCATAACCGGCCAGTAATCACAAGATTGCCTACGGCCTCAAACCAAATGAGACAAAACTCATCAGAGTAAAGGGGCCAAACGGAAGCAAATTTAAAACTTTGTCCATAGAGTCATGCTTATATGCACATCATAACATTTCATACATACGTATGTTAATAACTCACAACAAAAAGTATAGTAACATAAAGTTCTATACAGACAGGATCATTCAATTCTAAGTCAGCCAAAACAAAGCTATATACAGACGTACGCCAACGTCCTCGCCAACATGACAAAATAACATAGAATGGCAGAAGGGTGAAGACGTGTCTCGTGCGTGAGACGCAAGGGATGACTCTTCAAAACCTCAGTTGTTCCATACAGACTTCACCGGGGCTGGGTTTGGACTTCTCTTGGCTCACCTACAAACACATGAATGAGCGTGAGCGAAAGCCCAGTAAATAATATCAAATAAAGAATACACATTAAAACAATATACACCAAACGACCTTGGGCCCAATTTATATTTCTACTAATACATATATACATAGACATATGTAAGTTAAGTAACTACGGTTCCAAACACATCATACGACCTTGGGCTCAATTCATTAGCGTCAAACTGTTATTCGTGTCAAACTGGCCTTTGGCCTTTTCAAGCTTCCATATCAAACTGGACTTTAGGCCTTTCAAACTTTCATTTCCAACTGGCCTTTAGCCCTTTTAAACTTTCATATCAAACTGGCCTTTAGGCCTTTCAAACTTTCATTTCAAACTGGCGTTTAGGCCTTTCAAACTTTCATCCATGTCAATCTGGCCTCTGGCCCATTCATGCATGTCAAACTTTCATTTGTGTCAAAACGGCCTTTGGCCCAACCATTTATGTCAATTGGCATTCGGCCCAATCATTCATGTCAATCGGCCTTCGGTCCAATCATTTATTCTTGTCAAAATGGCCTTCGGCCCATTCATTAATGTCAAAACGGCCTTCGGCCCATTCATCCATGTCAAAACGGCCTTTGGCCCATTCATTAATGTCAAAACGGCCTTCGGCCCATTCATTCATTCTTATCAAAACGACCTTTGGCCCATTCATTATTCTAACAACCATTGTCCACCAAACGAATCAATGAACTTATAAGACTTACATAGAAGTAAGCAATTTGGACAACAACATAATTCAGATATCTTTGTTAAGATATTGCTCACAGTGATCGGCTCGTGGATTTGCCCTGGAGCTTGACCCTACACATTATATAACACATATGGGTCACAAACGATTCAATCCATTCTTTAATTCACATATTTCTCTTTAGGCTTCATTCTTATTTCTTTAACTCAATTACAATGCTTAATGCATGCCTAAGAGTGCTTGCAAGTGAAAGAGAATGGAAAACAAAACACAGAACGATCACACAAAATTTTCAAAAATAGGGTCCCCGCTCGAGCATGAACTTACCCGCTCGAACGGACCCATGAGGTCTGCAAAAGTACTAGTTATGTCATTCTTACGCTCGAGCGTGGAACTTCGACGCTCAGGCGGAAGTCCATCTTACATAGCTCCCCGCTCGAGCGTGAACTTCCCCGCTCAAGCGGATATCATGGTCTGCAGAAAATACTGGGAGCACGAAATTCACGCTCGAGTGACGGTTTTCCAGAATGTGTTCTTGAGCTCAAATTCAACATTTCAACCACATTCCTTGCATATTATGGCTCCAATTTCACATATACTTGTATTAACATGGTACCAACACTAAAACACATCAACATGGAGCTCAATTTCATGACTCAAACACATGCATGGCTCATTTTCCACCAAACTCATTACCAATATAACAATTTCATGCATTCAACACTTACACCCTTGTAATTTGCACATGCATGTGGTATATTATTCTCATTCTCAACTTATATGATGAAGAGGTGGTCAAGAACATAATCTTCAACTAAAAACTCACATAGATCATGCATTTGGTGCTCAAATACGCAAATTCAAACCAACTACATACATGCATGCAACATTGACCTTCAATTCAACATGATCAACTCAATTTCATTTCAATTCTTGTTCTTGACCATTAATCAACTTTGAACACACAAGATTACACATTACACGCATGAATTCAAGAATCAATTGCTTCCCTAGTGGCTCAATTTTTCCAATCAATAGCAAATTCTTGAATAATCTTCAAGATCACCAAACTTTGAGCTAAATTGCACAATTCTCTCCCTTTCTCTCTCTCTACAGCCGACTCTCCCTCCCTCTCTTGGAGCCAAAATTAACCAAATGATAATAAGGAGGGATTTTGAGTGTATAGTGCCTTCTTACAACACTTTCCACTAATTTCATTATAATAATAATAACAATTGGGCACTAATTCATTAATTTAATCAACTTAATCTGATCTGAATCAATTTTTCAATTAAACTTTACCGTAGGCTCTAACAATTATGCCAATCACAATGGCGTAATCAATTTTGGGTTCTGTGGCCGATAAGGCCTTCAATTTAATTCCCAAAGCAGATAAACAAACAGATATTCCTACAGTAAACGGATAAAAATTCAAAATCACACATTTTCACATAATGGCACACAAAATCATATTAAACATATAATCAAACTCATAATAAGAACCAATTAGCTAATTAGGGAACAGGGTTATCATAGCAGGGCCTCAAAAGAGACGGTAATAATGTGCCTTGCCCAAATCTCTCCTCACACCAAACCACCTAGGGTCCGAATACAACCGCTCCGTTCAAGGGTTCCGAAAACCACTTGCGCAAGACTTCAACTTCCGAATAGGGAACGTATCCCAACAATCCATACATCACACATTATCATCTTTTCATTACTCAAGAGATCGAAAACCCAATACCATCCCAATTAAGTTTTCCGTTGAGTTAAGTGTTTTAAATCAAGGTTAGACCAACTTAACAAGATAATAATATCCACATAAGCATGCATCATTAAGATGAAGGAGGTAAAAAACATAACCATAACACATACACTATCATGCCAAGATATGATCATAAGCTAATAAGCATTTTCATGAACACAAGAGCATAAAATACCCATGCATAACAAAATTTCCAGATTTGATATCACATGAGGATTAGAATGAAAAGGACTATTTTAGATTTTTCACCGGACTCGGACTTCCTATGGTTCGTATAGAATTTAATCTGGTTTCCGGAACATATTTCAAAAATGGGATAGCTTTTCTAGATTTTAAGTTATTTAGAAAACACTAAAGAGCTGTCCAAATTCGTCGACCGTTACGAAAATTTGATTTTCTTGCAAACCGCTCACATTTTTTCAATGAAACCAATTTTAGTTCAAATATAACTCCCTAAGGAGGATTTTGACATAAAATAGAGGTCCAGAATAATTTTCTACATTTTTCTAGAAATTTTGAAAGTTGGCTGCGAAAACAGATTTTAAGGCACAATACCCAAAACAAGAGGATTGTGAGAAAAGGGATCCATTATGGAAGAATTTTCATTTATTTTGTGATGAAAACATCCTAACTAACATATATTAAACTCAGAAAATTTTCTTGAAGGTGTGGCTTTGGAAAGTTTGAGAGATTGGGGTAAAAACAATAGTTTTGCACCGAGATGAGGGAAACTACAAGAGAGGTAGAATCATGGCTCAAACCTTATCATTTTTAACACAAGTAGCTCATCAATAACACATCTGAAAACAATATTTAGAACCCTTAAGAACATGTATTTGAAAAAGAAAAATGAAAGAGAAGGTTGTGTTGTGGCTTACTTGCTAAGCTTTGAACAAGATGGCTCTTTCTTCCTTCCTCTCCCTCCCGACACTTCTCTCTTGCTCTCCCTTCCTCTCAAGACTCCTTTCATGATCTCCTTCCTCTCTTCTAGCTGAATGTGTGTGTGTGTGAGTGTGTTGTTGTGCTTGCCAAGCTAGGGGATGGTGGTATTTATAGGCAAATTTTGGTGTAAAAGGACATAAAAGCCCACTAGTTGGAAATGGATAGAAAGGTTAGGATTTTCTTGGAGTCTAATGGGATAGAAGTGATTAGGGAGCTTAATCATAGGATTAGGCAACATCTAGTTGATTCCTAGTTGAAATGAAACTAGTATTGGAAACAACATCCTAGGTCTAGGGTGCTAGGTTTTGGGTTTTCTAGAATATCATGATCATAAATCTTGAAAATTGGCTTCTCACTTCTCCCTAGGGTGGCTGGCCATCGGGAAGGGTGAAGGGGCTATTTTTTTAATCAATTTAGGTACTAGGGGCACATTCCTCAATGTATATATATATATATGTCAATTGATTGATGGTACCTATAATATAAAAGTACATGTACTAGTTTTGGGAAAATTCTTGAATTTAAATAAAGAAGTGAGGGCTTGGAATTAAATTCATGTATTGGGCCCTTACTTATGTAGAATTATATTAAATTAGGCTAAGGAACCTAATTCGGCTAGGATATTCCTGTTTCGAAAAAAAAAAAGAAAAAAAAATAGCTAACCGACAAGATTCGAAATAATTCAAGGAACTAAGGGGCTTTAAGGAAATAATTCAAACATTAGGGTTTTAAAGAGAATAAATTTTCAGGGGCTTCACAATAATTACATAGTATTTTTATACGGCGTCGCCCTCATCACTCTTCTCGACTTCAAAAGCAGAAAACAGAAAATGTTTACGTCGGTAGAGTGGCAATGCCGAATCAATGCTCGACGCTCGGACAGCTTCCGCGGCTTGAGATGCCTTGATCCAACCATGCTTAAAGCCA
This sequence comes from Camellia sinensis, assembly GCF_004153795.1. Classification (NCBI taxonomy): domain Eukaryota; kingdom Viridiplantae; phylum Streptophyta; class Magnoliopsida; order Ericales; family Theaceae; genus Camellia; species Camellia sinensis. The sequence goes on from NW_021026114.1 coordinate 1,814,924, forward strand.
CAATTTTCACATCGGAAAACTTCTTCGGCGAGTTTCTCTTTGGTCTTCTGAATTTTGATCAGTCGGCCGTCATGAAAGCCTTTTTCATAAGCCGCGGCTCTCACAGTCCCAATCATGAACATGCTAGCCGTATTACGATCGGTGATCGCATCACCAATCAACCTTTGAGTAACCCTCTCTTCGATAACCGGGTTGAGGTGGCTAGTTGATTAGGGCCCGGCGTACTTGGTTTTCCTTAGCTCACGCTCGGCCTTTTCCTAGTGTCAAACTGTTATTCGTGTCAAACTGGCCTTTGGCCTTTTCAAGCTTCCATATCAAACTGGACTTTAGGCCTTTCAAACTTTCATTTCAAACTGGCGTTTAGGCCTTTCAAACTTTCATCCATGTCAATCTGGCCTCTGGCCCATTCATGCATGTCAAACTTTCATTTGTGTCAAAACGGCCTTTGGCCCAACCATTTATGTCAATTGGCATTCGGCCCAATCATTCATGTCAATCGACCTTCGGTCCAATCATTTATTCTTGTCAAAACGGCCTTCGGCCCATTCATTCATGTCAAAACGGCCTTCGGCCCATTCATCCATGTCAAAACGGCCTTTGGCCCATTCATTAATGTCAAAATGGCCTTCGGCCCATTCATTCATTCTTATCAAAACGGCCTTCGGCCCATTCATTCATTCTTAACCGGGTTGGGGTGGCTAGTTGATTGGGGCCCGGCGTACTTGGTTTTCCTTAGCTCACGCTCGGCCTTTTCCGCGCCAGCTTCTAACTTTCGTATGCGTTCATCTCTCTATTCTATGTTGCGGCAAGCGGCGCGGAGACGCATGCCGATCTCATAAGCCGTGTAAAGTTCCCTCATCGCCCCGTGAACGCCTTCACGAAACACTTCGAAGTCCGGCCGACCTACCATCGACTGTTGGACTTCGGGTGGAAAATCTCTGGAGCAAACTCGACTGCCACATTTGGATCTCGAATGATCAAATCCGCTTCTATCATTGGTCTATTACCCACGAAGACCGCAAAACTCAATGGGCGAGGAGTCGTACCAGATTCCCTTCCAGGACGGGGTTGAGGAGACTTACACTGTGGCTGTTTGTCCCTCCTGGGCGACCTGCCCGTGCGTGAAGGTTCACCGCTTCGACTCATGGCACCTCCCAGCTCAGCTAGCGTCTTCGCTTCACCTTTGCTGTTGAAGAAAAGCTTATTTGACATTTGCACTTGTTTAACCTTCCTCAAAGAGCTGGACTGAGTTGCTGACGGAGCACATAAATAGGACACTCGTTCATGAAGTACATGCCCATTTATTCCGTACAAGGGCAGCACCTCCGCGGCAATCTCATTAATATTGAAGCGTCAACAGCCCGGTGCCGGCTGAGTCATATGCCCCAATCGCCCCATCAACCACCGATATTCGGCGTTCTACGTTCATGAACCAGCTGGGGCAAGGGCAGTTCATCAATCTAGACAGCTTGACTGCCCCAGCCGTTCCATGAATCGATTCGACAGTACAAGATTCATAAATAACGTGTTATTCGGCATTCTAAGTTCGTGAACCAGCTGGGGCAAGGGTAGATTCATCAATCTAGATGGCTTGAATGCCCCAGCCGTTCCACGAATCGATTCTACAGTACAAGATTCGTAAGTAACGTGTTATTCGGCGTTCTAAGTTCATGAACCAGCTGGGGCAAGGGCAGATTCATCAATCTAGATGGCTTGAATGCCCCAACCGTTCCACGAATAGATTCTATAGTACAAGATTCATAAGTAACATGTTATTTGGCATTCTAAGTTCATGAACCAGCTAGGGCAAGGGTAGATTCATCAATCTAGACGACTTGAATGCCCCAGCCGTTCCACAAATCGATTCTACAGTACAAGATTCATAAGTAACGTGTTATTCGGCGTTCTATGTTCATGAACCAGCTAGGGCAAGGGCAGTTCATCAATCTAGACGGCTTGAGTGCCCAGTCGTTCCATGAATCGATTCTACAGTATAAGATTCATAAGTAACGTGTTATTCGGCGTTCTACATTCATGAACCAGCTGGGGCAAGGGCAGTCCATCAATCTAGATGGCTTGAGTCCCCCAGCCGTTCCATGAATCAATTTATCTGTAAATCAGTCATGAATCATTTTGTTTATGATTAAATCAAATCCCTAATGTTAATCGCCTGTTAAGTCTACCATCTCACATAATCTTGACATTTTTTTCTAAATGCTGATTCTCCTAACTATATACTCACAGAGCAAACAATACGATAAATAATTTGAGAACATATAAAATTTTCATCCATAAATCGGGCGCTAGCAGCGGACATTTTACATATGAAAATCCAAAAAAGATGAAAGTTAACTAACAAAAAACATACGTTGAAATTGAGTATAGACTAACAAAACTAGAGTGTCACCCAAATCAAGTCTCAGGATCAGACTCAAGTGGCTCAACGTCCACCTGCTCGTATGGAATTGGCATGGCCAATGTAACTCCAGCGGCTGTAAGGGCTTTGAGCTAGCCGTGTCTGAATCCCCAATTCTCAAATTTGGGAACTTCTTCTTCGTAGTCATTAAAAGCGGCGCTCTTCCCACCCTCGAAGGCCGCAGAAGCTTCAAATTCAACTTTTTCCTTGGCCTACTTTAACCCTTCCAACTCGGCCTCCAGTTTCACAAGCGCCTCATTGGCTAACTTGAGCGATTCCTCACTCGTGTTAGCCCTCTCCTCGGTGTCAGACCTAAGTTGATCAGCAGTCCTGGCCCTTTCCTTCTCAACCTCCGCCCGTGTACTTTCCATTGCGGCTCTCATTGCCTCAAACTCCGCCCTGCTCCTTTGGCGATCGACTTCCTATTGCAAACGGCCAATCCTTTCGACAGCGTCACGCTGGCGTCAGCCTAATTCAACGATCCTTCCAACCGTCTGCAAAACAAAGGATCGTCACATTCCAAAAAGCATCGAATGCAAACCAAAAGGTCGTCACATTCCAAGGATAAACACATACTAGAAGGGCCGACTGAGTAGCTTATGCTGTCGTTGCCAAGTCCGCCTCAGCACGAAAGCTTGCCTTGTCAGCCGGCAAGGAGACCGCGGTGGCCAAGTTCAATGCCACACCTGGATCTTTCAAAGCCGATGCTTCAAAAGAGATCGGCATGTTTTTTATCTTTGGTTCAATGATGAAAGGGGAAACCACAGCCGACTGCTCTAACATGGTCGCTTATCAATTGGGACCTCTTCGGAGACGTTCTTGTCCTCGATGCTTCTTTTTTTGCCTCGATCCTCCGAAATCAGCCGCTCTTTTGTAATCGGGCACTCGACATCCTTTTTCGTCTCGGCGACGACAACCCTAGCTGATTCCGCTACAATAGTATGTTGCAGAACAGTAGGTTGAACAGACTCAGTCGAGACAAGTCTAGAACAGATGGCCTCGGCCTTTTTTTGGGCGGCCATGCGTTCAGCGTTCCTCTTCCATGCCATCTGCGTAAGATTTTCCCCAGCCATATCTTCAGAGTAATCACCGGAAAGGTCTTCCAAGTTTGAAAAAATATCTTCGAAGGCGTCCTCTCGGCCTGATGTAGACAGAGGGTCAGAAGAATTCAATCCGACTTCCTCAAAGGCTGAATTGATCGCTTCGCCATCTTCCGCGGCCAACCGTTCTGAATCCTCGACGATTGGTTCGACCACTTGTTCTTTTGCGTGTTCAAAATCAGATGACTCTAAACCGATCTGCCTTAAGTTTTTGAAGCTGGGGAAGATGAGGGCAGCAAGTTGATTGTTGCCTCGCACGATCGGAATGTTGTCTGCCGCCGAGAACGATGTGTAAGTTGGCTCGTACCGCAGGAGAATGTGGGCTGCCCTCTCTTGTTTTTGAAGGTTTGTATGGCCGATGAACTGCAGTGCAGTTTTGATTTCTGCGAGCACGACGCCGTCGTCTGAAACCAACACTCTCTTTAAATCGCTGCCTGCACAAACAAAACTATAAGATGAACATAGTACCGAATACATATACATGCGATTATGAAAAGCAAAGTGATCTAATCGGCCACCTGGTTTGCCTTTTTTCCTCGGCACCATGTCTAGGCGATCTTCGCCTTCGCCGAACTCCCAGTTGCCGCGGACAACGACCATCACGTCGTCGACACACTTGTTAGAGCTGGAGAGCATAGTCACTAAGTGATAATCAGTATCCTTAGCTCTAAGAAAGTAGCGCCCTAGCTGGCGAGTAGATTTGGCTAAGGCATAACAATGCCGAATGACAGGAAAACCTAAATTGGTCCTAAGACGACGATTTAGTTCTACGATCCCCATTATGATGCGAAAGAAATTGACGTTGGGCTGGAAGGGATTAGACCCCAGTATCTAAGAACGGCCCTCAAAAGTGGGTAAAGAGAAAAGCAGACTCTGCCCTCAGTAATTAATAGGAGAGGAAAGACGATTGTGCTCTCATCTTCCCTCTGCATATCAGTGATGCTGTCTGCCAAAAGTGACAGATTGATGTCATCAGGGGTGGAGAAATAACGTCAAAAGCCGGAGATTCGATCCGCTGAAAGGAGCTCTTTCAGATGTTTTGCCATTCTTTTTAAGCCAAACCCAAGGATTACAGAAAGTTAAAAGCAAATAAAGAAGCGGGATCAAAAATGAAGGAGAAGAAGACTTACAGGAGATAAAGGAAGAAGTGAGAGACAAGGAGTTGTAGAAGCCGCGAAGAGATAAAGTTGCACTAGAAGGCGAGCAAGATATCTTTGGAACATTCAGGACATACACTCGAAGAGACAATTTCAAATCATATTAAATGGAAGCAGTGTACGAAAGGGCGGGAAAGCGTTATGATGACTAAGAAGCGTGTGTGCATTCTGACACGCATTGGTATGAGGGTTAATCGTCGAATTTTTGCCTTCCCAAGCTAAAAGCCAAACACGCCGACTAACTGATGCTAGTAGGGTGTTTGGGGGGCAATTGTGGGAGCCAGATTTTATTAGACCTATAAGGATGGATGAGTGTGTCCCGTCCAAAACGTAATCTCTATTCGGCATATACCCAGCCAATCAAGGAGCCGAGTAAAATAACCAGTATCCCAGCTAGTAGAATAGACGCCGAGTAGAGGTACATGTGATGGAACAATGATGGGTCCAGCCTAAAGGCCCAAAGAAAACACTATAAATACGGGATCACCCACCAGAGAAAGGTATGTGAGAATTATTACATTTTACTTAAAATATAAGCAATTCAGAGATTAGAGATTGACTTGCCCGTCGGAGTGCTAATTTCGGCACCTCCGACCGGAGTGTTTATTCCTTTTCAAGTGACTAGAAGAGGATCGCTAGCGCCTCCCGGGATTAGAAGAGTATTCCTAAACCACTTCTCCACACCTCGCTACGCATGTCTCACCTGCATTGTTATGCACATTCCACCTGCATTGTTATGCACACTTTACTTGCGTTGTCACGCACCTTACTTGCATTGCTATGCACACTTTACTTGCATTGTCACGCACCTTCATTTGCATTGTTATGCATGTTACACTTGCATTGTTATGCACGTTTCAGTTGCATTGTTATACACACTCTAGTTGCATTGTTATGCACGCTCTAGTTGCATTGTTATGCACAATTCACCCGCATTGTTATGCACTTTTCACCCACATTGTTATGCACATTTCACTTGTGTTGTCACGCACGTTTCACCCGCATTGTTATGCACATTACACTTGCATTGTTATGCACATTTCAGTTGCACTGTTATGCACACTCTAGGTACACTATTATGCACTTTTCAATTGCATTGTTATGCACACTCTAGTTACATTGCTTTGCACATCTATCTTGCGCTGTCACGCACGTTTTACTCGCATTATTTTACATATCTATCTTGCGTTGTCACGCATGTTACTTGCATTGTTTTGCATATCTATCTTGCGCTGTCACGCACTTTACTTGCATTGTTTTGCACATCTATCTTGCGCTGTCACGCACGTTTTACTTGTATTGTTTTGCATATCTATCTTGCGCTATCACGCACGTTACTTGCATTGTTTTGCCCATCTATCTTGCGCTGTCACACACATTACTGGCATTGTTTTGCACACTCTTTACTTGCGATGTCACACACGTTTACTTGCATTGCTATGCATCGTTCCAGTTGCATTGTTATGCACACTTCACCTGCATTGTTGTGCGCTCTCCACTTGCATTGTTATGCACACTTCACTTGCGCTGTCACGTACGTTATTTGCATTGTATTGCATTGTACCTATCAAGTTTCTTTCTCATTCATGCATGGTATTATATGTACTATTCATTTGGACTAGTTCCGGTTTAGTTCGACTGATTTCTTTCTTCTCTTGCATGTGATACGCTGAGAAGTTTACCTTCCCTCTCTCGCGTGTGATACATTGAGAGGTTTTCCTTTTCTTCTCTTGCGTGTGATACGCTGAGAAGTTTACATTTCCTCTTTTGCGTGTGATACGCTGAGAGGTTTTACCTTTCCTCTCTCGCGTGTGATATGCTGAGAGATTTTCTCTTTCCTCTCTCGCGTGTGATACGTTAAGAGATTTTCCCTTTCCTCTCTCGCATGTTGTACGCTGAGAGGTTTCTCCTTCTTTTTGAAACACGGGGATATGTCCCTATGTTTCTCTTTCTTCTTGAAACACGAGGATATGTCCCTATGTTTCTCCCTCTTTGGTTTAAAGCATTTGGAATACGTTCCAATGCTCGTACCATTCTAAAACATGGGGATATGTCCCTATGTTTCTCCTTCTTTTCGAAACACGGGGATATGTCCTTATGTTTCTCCTTCTTTTTCTGAAACACCGGGATACGTCCCTATGTTTCTCCCTTTTCGATTAAGAGCACTTGGAGTACGTTCCAATGCTTGAGCCATTTCGAAACGCCGGGATACGTCCCTATGTTTCTCCTTCTTTCCGAAACACTGGGATACGTCCCTTTGTTTCTTCCCCTGGTCCTTTTTCTTACACGATTTCATTGTGTTTGGAATTTACCTCAGGTTCCATCGTGTATGCTCCCGATTGTTTGTTTTTGTTTACCTCTTCTCACGAACTCAGCATGGTTATAGTTTGTTCCTTTCTCACACGATTTCAGTGTGTTTGGAATTGTTTACCTCTTCTCATGATTGCAGTGTGGTTAGAGTTTGTTCCTTCCTCACACGATTTCAGCCTGTTTGGAATTGTTTACCTCTTCTCACGATTGCAGCATGGTTAGAGTTTGTTCCTTCCTCACACGATTTCAGCGTGTTTGGAATTTATCTTAGGTTGCGTGGTGTACGCTCCTGATTGTTTGTTTTTGGACCTCCTCTCACGATTTCAGTGTGGTTTGAGCGTCCTTTTCCTCACACGATTTTCAGCATGTTTGGAATTTATCTCAGGTTGCGTTGTATACGCGCCTGATTATTTGTTCTTCCTCCTCTCATGATTCTAGCATGGTTGGAGTATGTCACCCTCTTTGTATCTACTATACTATCATTTCATCGCACTGTTTTGTGCACTTTACTTACATTTTGCATGTATTACATTTCATTCACACTATTTTGCGCACCTCACCTGCACCTGTTAGTGCATTGTTTGCGCTATTTTGCGCATCGCGCTATCTTGCACATCGCACTGTTTTGTGCATTGCATTTCATTCGCGCTATTTTGCACATTGTGTTATCTTACGCATTGCACTGTTTTGTGCATTACATTTCATTCGCGCTATTTTGCGCAGCTCACCTGTACCTATTAATGCATTGTTCGCGCTATTTTGCGGACCTCTTCTGTACCTGTTAGTGCATTTTTCGCGCTATTTTACACACCTCACCTGCACCTGTTAATGCATTGCTCACGCTATTTTGCGCACCTCACCTGCACCTGTTAGTGCATTGTTCGCGTTATTTTGTGCATCGCATAGCATCATTTGTGCTATACTGCACACGTTATCTACACTTGTTAGTGCACCGCATTGTTTTGCGTCACACACTTAGGTTGCATTGTCTTGCATCCCTTCCCACATTGTTATGCATCACACTTAGGTTGCATTGTCTTGCACCCTTCCACCCGCGTTCTCTCGTACTCTTAGGATTGCATTGTTTTGCACACCTCCACTTGTGTTGTCACACACTTTTCACCTACATTGCTGTGCATGTTTCTAACGATATTGTACCTGTTGAGTTCCTTTCTTTTACAGGCACGATATTGTATGTGCGGTTCATTTAAAGCTGATGCGGCCAGACGAACCAGACGGTATTGTATTTACGCCGCATGAGACGTGACGAGAATGGTACAAATCTCTTACATCCTCTCTGCATGTAATGTAGTTTGATTTGTATTCGCTTGCTTAAAACTGTCGCATTTATTGTATATAATTGCTTCATTACAACTGTCTTTGCATAATCATAAGTTATGCTCTTGCATCTTGCATGTCATTTGTATTTGGCCCCGGCCTACGGGCGCATCTCTGCATGTTTATTTGAATGTTAGCCTAAGTCTTCAGCCTTGTAAAAAATGGGTCATCTCTAAAGTCCATTTTTCTTGCACTTTTGCACTACAACACAGAGAAGTACACCACCATCTTTGAGCTGAGGTTCTTGGGAGTGTTACGTGACCTCTGAAACTTGGTTTTTAGCCTCAGAGCTTGCTATTTTGAAGTTGAACTTCAAGGGTGAGTACATTCCCCTTTTTAGCATTTATTTGCACCTCACTTTGGCCATCCTAGCATATTGTTTTAGGCCTTGCTTTCAACTGAAAAAGTTCCTTTTTTTCATGCTTTAGACCTTTGTTTAAGGTCACTTTTTCGTTGGGGGTGGCTTACCCCCCTCTTAGGTCTTGTTAGGCCTTGTTTTGAGCCATCCCTTTAGGCTCTTGTTGAAGCCTTCGCATGACCATTCTACCACTGAAATCCAAAGGATTTTCAGTGGTGGGAGGGTGGTTTTAGTGTCCTAAATAGAAGAGGGTCATCCCCTCTCCTTTATGTCTTGTTTACTTGCTTTGAATGCCTCATGTGTGAGCACCTTTGAATACCGTCCTCAAGACTTGGACGTCACCGTTTGAACACACGGTGATCTTCCATGTTTGTGTTCGTTTGGAGTTCCCGGAGGCCTCGGCTCGCGCGCCTTGCCTCAGGATCCCCGAACTCGACCGTTTAGTGTCTGGTTTTGCACCAAACACTTGCATCTTGCCCTTGAGAGGCAGGGTGGGACTTGTAGACCATCCCCACCCACCACCGGCAGTGGCTAGAGGCCACCGGCTGGTGTTTGCTGCCACCGGCAATTTTTATTGCCGGCCGGCACTTTTTGTTGCCGGTCAGCACTATTTTGTGCCGGTCGGCACTCTTTTTGGCCAAGATGGCATTTTTGGCCGGCCGATTGCTGTTCATCTGCTTTTGCAGATATTTTTAGACAGCTGTCTTACTTTTGCATCCCTCCATACACGTGTATGGAGGGATCTCCCTCTTGTAAAGCTTGTCTTGTAAGCTTTACAAGACAAGAAGCTTCTATATAGAGGAGCTCTCTCTCTTGTTGCAAGGGTTGGAGATTTTGGACATTAGAGGGAGAGAAAAATACAAACCAAGCTCTGGTTTTAGGGTTAGGATTAGATACACATCCTATCTCTCTCTTTTTTCCCTCTTGTGTGTGTAAAATAGTGTTTAGTTCATACTATTGCACACAAACACCTAGTGTTTCACCTTCCTCTTGTGCAAGACCTTTAATGCATTGGTGTGCACACTATTGCTCTGTACATATCTTAAGCCGCGTGTTCTCGCGCATGTAACATGCATTTCTTGCATCATGTGCATCTCA
>NW_021026114.1:1824750-1871509 GCF_004153795.1 Camellia sinensis
GTGTGCACCGGCTCGGTTTGGCACTCTTTTTGTGTCCAACGATGGCATTATAAATTGGGCCGCATACTCCCCCTGGACGACGCCCTGACATCGAGACTATCTTGACTCTGGCCTGTGTTCATCTGGCATTGCAAGAAGATATTTTTAGAACACTGTTCTTACTTTTGCCTCCCTCCACTACACGTTATCGAGGGATCTCCCTCTTATGAAGCTTGTCTTGTAAGCTTTACAAAAGACAAGAAGCTTCTAATAGAGGAGCTCTCTCTCTTTGTAGCAAAGTCTCCGGGTTGGAGGGGAGATTTTGGACATTAGAGGAGAGGGAAAAATACAGACCAAGCTCTGGTTTTAGGGTTAGGATTAATACACATCCTATCTCTCTCTTTTTTCCTTCTTGTGTGTGTAAAAATAGTGCTTAGTTTCATACTATTGCACACAAACACCTAGTGTTTCACCTTCCCTTTTCGTCTTGAGGTTCTAAGGGACTGGTTTTGAAGTTTTTGGTGTTTAGATCCAAGCTAAAGGAGGCCATTGGAGCACCATTGTGTGAGGGATCATCAAGGGTAAGAAACTTACACTTTTTTCCCAATTTTGCATTGATTTCTACCTATCTTAGAGCTATTTTTGTGCTTATTGTATAACATAAAAAAGTTTCTGTTTTTAAGCCCTCTTTATTGTTTATTAAGAGGTGTTTTGTTGTTTGAGGTGGTTGACCCCCCCTTGAGGCCTTGGAAAGGCCTCATTTTAGGCCATTTTGTGCTAGCTCGGGATTTTGGTGTTGGTGGGTCTCTTCACCACTGAAATCTTGAGGGATTTCAGTGGTGAAGATGATGCCTTGAAGTCCGCAAAGGAAGGGCCACCCCTCTCCTTTGTTGTCCTTGAAAAGGGCATTATTTTGGCCTCTTGAGAGAGCACTATGCTTGAGTGTGTGTTGAGCATGTTTAGGTTGTTTTTCATGCTTATATATTCCATAATATGAACGTGATTTTAAATTGGTTTTGGTACTCCATGCATGCTTTAGCATAGTTGCCATGTAATGCTTGTTTATGCCTTAATATGCCTATTGTTAGCCTTTGTTGAGACATGTTTTAGGCTTAGTCTTGTTGAAGATTATGTGCATATTTTTCCATGTTTTAGGTCTTGTCCATAAGTGTTTGGGTTGATTTTGGCATGCTTGATAATAGCTCCGTTGTATTTGGGCTTGATTTGGCTTGACGCCTATGTGCATGTGTAGTCATGACATCTTTCATTGTTTTGGTGATTTGGGGCCACCCTACATGCTATTTCAGTCCCATTTTCATGCTTGCTTGATCGCCTTGCATGCCTCTTTGATGCTTTTGAAAGCTTGTGTAGCAATGCTCCATGTTTTGTGTGTTATGGCATGCCTTTGTTTTTGGGTCATTTAAATGCCATCTAAGTGGTCCTTTAGACCTTGTATTGATGCCCCAAGACTCTGTTTTTGGTTGATAAGCTCATCACATGTTTGGTCTTACTAAGTGTAGTTCAATGCCCCATTGGTTGCTTTCAACACTTGGGCTATTTGTTGCATATTTGGCTTGATATATTGCTTGGTTTTGGCACCATATTTTAGCAATGATTTCAATGCTATTGTGTGCATGTTAATTAGCCCGATTCTCCCCTTTCAAATGTGTTTGAGGGTTGTTTCAATTTGTGCTTAAGTGTTTGGCCTTCAATTAGGTGCATGTGTGCATGTATATTTGGTCTTCCTCATTATACGCATTTTGGCTACTTTTTTAGCCTATTTAGAGTTGCAATTCATGTTTAAGTCCACTTTGCACACCATTTGCATTGCCATATGTATCTTGTACGCTTGCATGAGAGTTAGTTGCCATGCCATGTTGCATCCTTAGCTTGTATGCTTAGGTTGCATTGCATTTTGCATGCATTCCTGCCCTTGATTTGGTGATAGGGATTAGGACTTTGGTTTGATTTGGTTTGCATGCATTTGAATCAAAGTTGCATACTTGTTCTTTGGGCATCATGCATGAAATGCGTGAATTGTGGTCCGAGAATCGAGGCACATGCCCCTTTGAGTCATTACAATGATGAGGGACATGGTGGTGCATATATGCCTTGAATTGTGCTGTCATGCTTGGCCTTGCCCCTGTTGCTGTCATTTGCAGATTTTGCAGGAACATTTGCCAACCGGCAGTGTAAGGTGCCGTCCTGCAACAACTTCTCTGCCGCAGCTTCATTTTGTGCCGATGGCCACATACCGCTGCCGGTGGTATTCCACTCAGCCGGTAGTCTCCCCAGGTCCAGGGATGCAGTCCTGAGTTTTGACAGCCTCAGAGGAGTGAAGAAGGAAAACAGAGGCAGCCTATGCATCGGCGGCGCGTTTCCCGAGCGGCGTTTACTTTTTCTTAGCTTTAATTTAATTGTTAATTAAATTAATTAATTTGTAAATTATTAATTAGCTTGCGTAGTTAATTAATCTGTAATATTTATATTTGGTCCCTACGAGAGACAGAGGGCAAAATCTGTAATAATAGTAGTGTGGTGGGTGGTTTGTAGTCTTCCAACCTCACTTCTTTTTCCCTCTTATTTACCTGCTTACGATGGTAGATTAGGGCCGTTTAAATTAGCATACCTTATGCTATGCATGTGTGCATCCATGCATTTGTATTGCATGCATTAGGTCGGTACATCACGCTAACTGCATTTGTACTTCAAATTCTAAACTGAATATTGTGATAGTTGTGCATTCTCACATGCCATGTTTAGGATAGCCGAGCCTATTCTAGCAACACTTGGTATGCGATGCATTAGGCACTTAACATGGACTTGATCATGCATGTTTGCTAACGAGTTCTTTGTTTTTGGCACGGAGTACGATGTAAAGTAATTTCCGCCTTATAGCATATCGCATGAGTGTGAATGTTGCCATGACAGCATTCTTAAACATGTGGCTAGATGCTTATGTGTTATAAACTGCTTGGATGCCTGTGGGTGAAGGTTGGATTGTTTGAGTTGAAAGAACTCATTGAATCCGTGTTTTAGCCTACGTGCAAGTAGCAAATCCAAAATATTTTCCAAAACAAACGGATATGCAATGCTTACTTCCAAATTAGACAATCTAGTCTATACTTTTTTGTGCGCGCCATAACATAGTAATTCTAGGCTAATAAACGGAGTAAGAATACATAAAGTTTTCAAAACGGATATCATGGTTAGATGAGCCGATCTTCGGACCGGGCGAAAGGGGTGGCTCATAGCTGACCTTCCCCGATCGTACCCAAGCTCCCGAGCCGAGACAACTCCAGTGATGACGGACATGTAGCCTTCGGCACCGAGTCAGGGTTTCCTAAATTTTCCCATTTTAAAAATATTTAGGTGCGGGACTCTGTATCTGGCAAGCAGTCCATGTTTGGCACTACTTTTTCAAAAAATCTGTTTCTCTAAAACGATTTGCCAGATTTGGACTCTTTGGTTCAGATAAGAACCGCGACACAAAATCGCGAGTCCGAACTGTAGCAGCGTGACGGCCCCTCCGCGGGCGCGTCTACACATGCCACTTTTTTTACTTGGTTTTGTCACTCCATGCATGGTTAATACACTTGTAGTGTAAATCTCTTAAACTAGCTTTGTATGCTTCATGAAGTAGCATGTTCATTATAGGCTGGCGGTTTGAGTCCATTTCAGCATGTTTTTGGTGATGTTTTGCCATGTCATGACTCTGCTTTGGTTTGGTTTGGTTTGGTTGGCCCTTGCATGCTCCATGCACTTGTAGAGCATTTCCATGAATTAGCCTAATGTGTCTCATGCTTTAAAATGTCATTTTAGCATGCTTTTGGCTTAACTTCAAGAAGACTTTGTTCATGTTTTAGCATGTTTAAGGTCTGATTTGTGTTGATTTGGTCATGCATGACTTGCTTTGTATAGCCATAGTGCAAGCTAGCTTGTTAGCTTTATGCATTGAGCCCACTAGCATGTGTCACTCGGCCTATTTCAATGATTTGGCATCACTTGTTATGTTATTCCAGTCCATATAATGTGGTCATACACTTGCATTTGACATGCTTTCAATGCGTTGGAGGGTTGGCCCCTTTATGCCTTAGCATGAACCATTGTGTATGCCTTCATGCCTTAGCTTGTGAGCCATCATTTCAGTGCTTATTTGGGATTATTTTGCCATGATATAACTCTGATTTTTGTTGGTTAAGTCATTCCATGCTTGGTCTTAATAGTTGTAGTGTAATCCACCTTATTTGCCTTGTATGCATCATGCCTTATGCCCTTCATGCTAGCACATTTTGGCTTCCTTTCATGCATGTTTTAGACTCATTTTGACATGTTCTAAGACTGTTTTAGGTTGCCTTTGCCATATGCTTCATGCTTTGTATAGCTGTAGTGCAATTGGCCTTGCTAGCTTTGTGCTTTGTTGACTCATGCATGTTATCTTTAAGCTATTTAGATGATTTGGCATCATTTAATACTCTATTTTAGAGCTTATACCATTGCTATGTTCCCATTTCTTTCATGCCTTGAATGCCTTTAAGTGTTGTGCATTGTTGCCTTACTTATGGCTTAGCATGTATGCCATCTTGCCTAGGTATTTGAGCCTCCATCTTAGCATGTTATGGTCTTTGTTTTGACCTACTAGAGCTCTGTCCATGATTGGTTCATGCATATTTTCCGTGTATTGCACGCCTCCTTTGTAGTCCTCTTTACTAGCTTCATGCCTTATGGACTCTTGTATGCCTTACTTGCTTTATTTGAATGATTTGGCATCATTCCTTACCTCATTCCAGTGCACTTAGTGTTATTACACTTACATGTCTGTCACTCTTTGAGCACTCTTGAGAGTTGTGCTCTTAGGCCTCTTGGGTTGGCCTATGCATTGTGCATGCATGCTTTATGTTTTATGCCTTTATTTTACACCAGTGGCCACTGATTTGGGCATATCTGTGGTCTGTCCGTTTCAATTTAAGTCCATTGAGCATGGTTGATTACATGTTGTTTGCATTCTTGCATTACATCGCATTGTCTATGTCGTATACTTCGCATTGTGTATGCATAGGTTACATTGCGTTGGGCATGCCATCATTTGCATTGTGTATACTTAGTTGTTGTACGCATTAGCATTGTGCATGCCATTAGCCTTGTTAGGTTGTTCACATTGCATTACATGTTTGCATGCTTGAGTTGCATTGTGTATGCCATGCTTGTATTACATTGTTGTTTGGATTAAGTCTTAAATTCGAGCACGAGAAACGAGGGACGTTTCATACTTCAAGTGATGAAACTGTAGACACCCCATTTTTGACCGTCCTCAAGACTTGGACGTCACCTTTTGAACACTCGGTGATCATCCATGTTCATGTTTATCTTGAGTTCTCGGAGGTCTCGGCCACGCGCCTTGCCTCAAGACCTCTCGACTTGCCTATTTTGTGTTTGGTTTTGCACCAAACACTTGTGTTTTGCTTTTGAGGAGTAGCGAATGGCTTGTTGGCCATCCCCACATCTCACCGGCCATGGCTTGAGGCCACTGGCCGTTGTTTTGTTGCCATCGGCCAAATATTTGGTGGGTCGACCATTTATTTGGTCAATTTGGCATTTTTGGCTGGCCGACCATTATGCATCTGCTTTTGGCAGATATTTTGTGCCAGCTGTGCTAGCTGGCACCCACTTTGCACCCCTCCATACACGTGTATGGAGGGATTTCACTCTTGCTTAGCTTGTTTTGTAAGCTTTGCAAGAGTGATCCTCTATAAAGGGAGGCTCCTCCTCTCTCATTTAGGGTTAGAAGGTTGAGTTCCAGAGCTCTGGATTAGAGTTAGCATAGTTGTATCTATTCTATCTCTATATCTCCCTCTCTTCCATATTGTGTATGTATTAAGGTGTTTTGTTCATAGTTTTGCACACAAACACCTAGAGTTACACTTTCCTTTAGCTACTGAGGCACTAAGGAGTGATTTTTAGAGTTCTTCAGTTGATCTAAGCCTGGAGAAGGGGCTGGAGTGGTCCTTGTGAAGAAGGTCTTCAAGGGTAAGAACTTTACCCCTTTATTCCCCATTTTTGCATAGGCTTTTTGCCATCCTTGCATCTGTTTTTAAGCTTAACTTGTAACATATAAAATTTCTAATTTTAAGTGCTTAAAATAGTTGTTTAAGGTTGTTTTGGTGTTTGGGGTTGTTTGACTCCTCTTAGGCCTTGTTTGGCCCCCCATTTTGGGCCTCCTCACCACTGAAATCCAAAGGGATTTCAGTGGTGGGGATGGTGCTTTGAGGTCCTAAGAAGGATAGGGCCATCCCCTCTCCTTGTTGTCTTCAAAAGTTATCATTTTAGCCTCATGTGTGAGCACCATTGTTGAGTTCATGTTGGCCATGTATTAGCTAGTATTTGTGCTTATTTTGCCCTGATATAGCACTGTTTTAAGTTGGTTTAGACACACCATGCTTTCTTTGCATACTTGTCATGTAATACCATGAATTGCCTTAAACATGCTTTGTGCTTTGAGCCTTGTTTCTAGCATGTTTTTGGCCTAGCTTTGTGAAGGTTTTATGCATGTCTTAGTATGCTTAAGGTCTGTTTGGAGTTGTTTTGGCCATCCATGACATGCTTTGCATAGCCACCTTGCATTTTGGCTTGTTAGCATTGGGTGTGTGAGTGTTGAGCATGCATTACTTGGCTTGTTTCAGTGGTTTGGCACCACTTATAACATCATTTCAGTTCTTGTGGTATGCTCGTATGCTTGCATTTGATGCTCCTTTAATGCTTCAAGAGGTTGGTGTCTTGTGCTCCATGTTTGGACCCTTTTCCATGCCTTTAGACTTAGGCCATTTAGATGCCATCTAGGTGTGTCTTTGACCTTGTTTTGATCTACCTTGGGGTGGTTTTGAGTCCCCATGGCCCTTTGGGACTTGCTTCATATAGCTATGGTTTGAGCTCCTTGGCTTACCTTGAGTTTTGGACATAGTTGCATGCCTTGCTTGCATTGATGGGTTGATTTGGCATCATTCCTCATGTATTTTTAGAGCTTGCTATGCTTTCCATTAGTCCATGTTTATCCTCTTTCAAGTGCACTTAAAAGTTGCTTCTTTACGCCTAAGAGTTGGGCCATGTGTGCATGCATGTTTGTATGTGTTTTGGCCTTCATTTCCTTAGCATTTGGCCACTGTTTTGGGCCTAGTGGAGAGCTGTCCATCTTGGTGTAAGTCCATCATTCACATGTTGCTGCATGCTCGCCTTGTGTGTTGTTGCATACTTGGCCTATCGCATGTGTTGCATGCTTGAATCACATTGCATTTAGCATGTTTTCTTCCTTTTGTCTTGGTTGCTTAACATGTTACGTGTCTTGCATGTTTGCATGTTCGCATTGCATATTGCATGCTTGTTAGCTTGCACATGTTGTTATATGCCTTGCATGTTTGTTTGTTTCGGTTGTGTGCTTAGTACACATTACTTGCTTTCATGCTCATGATTGCATACTTAGCTCACATGTCTAGGTTGCATTGCATTGAGCATGCATGCCTTGTCTCTTGATCAAGTGATAGAGGTTGGGCCTTATGTGTTTATTTGGTTTGCATTTCATTTGACATCAAAATGCATAACTTGGCCTCTTTGGCCATCACGCATTGAAATGCGCGATTGGTGGCCCGATGACTATCCTCCTTTGAGTCATGAACATGATAAGGAGGGTGTTTGTGCAAACATTTGCTTGAAATGCATTGCCATGCCATGTTTGCCCTCTGCTGTTGTCAAAACAGGATTCTACAGATAAATATGGCCGGTCGACTGCATAAAGTGCCGATCGACCAATGATGGATGGCCGAGAGCTGAATATTTGGTCGATGACCCTTCTACCATGGTCGGTGATGTTTTCCCTTGGTCGGTGATGCTCCACAGTGTTCAGAGAGTGTTCCTTGGAACTTGTGCAATTTTTAGAAGAGTAGAGCAAGGTAAACAGAGGCAGCTTGCGCATGGTGACGGATTTCCGAGCAAACCCGAGCACACATGCATTGGACCCTCTTCCCGAGGCTGTTTTATTGCTTTCTTAGCTTAGTTAATTTGCTTAACTAGTTAAGTGGTCTGTAATAATTAATTAGCTTCTAGGTTAATTAATTTGTATTATTGTTTTGGTCCCTCCGAGCGAGGGCGAATGTGCAATAAGTGTGGGTATGTGGGTGCATGTGTGCATGTCTTCCAACCCCCATTTCTTTCTCCCTTTTACTTACCTGCTTTTGATGGTTAGTACTAGGGTATATTTAATTTAGCATACCTTATGCTATGCATGCGTGTTTTCATTCATCAGTATTACATGCACCGAGCTCGGCGCATCATACTAACTGCATAGTATTTAAAATCTAACTCAAATACATGTTACTTGTTGCATCTCACATGCCATCCTAGGATTAGCCGAGCCTATTCTAGATTGCATTTTGCCTGTGATGTATTAGCCATTTAACATGGACTTGGATCATACGTTTGATTGCTAACATGTTCTTTGTCTTGGCTCGGAGTACACTGTAAGTATTTATGCTTTAGCATCTCGCATGAGTGTGAATGTTAACATGACAGCATGCTTACCATGTGGCTATGTGCTTATGTGATATTACTGCCTAAATGCCTGTGGGTGAAGGTTGGATTGCTTGAGTTGGAACAACTCGTTGAAATTCGTATTTTAGCCTACTTGCGAGTAGAAAATTTCAAACCATTTTTCGAACAAATGGATATGCGATGCTTTGTTCCAAATTAGGCGATCTAGTCTATACTTTTGTGTTGTGCGCATCACATAGTAAGATTAGCTAATTAATCGGAAAACACATAATGTTTTCAAAACTAGATATCATGGTTAGTAGAGGCCAATATTTGATCGGGCGAGAGGAGGTGCTCATAGCTGACCTTCCCCAATCGTACCCAAGTTCCCGAGCCGAGGCAACTTCGGTGATGACAGACACGTGGCCTTAGGCAAATGAGTCAGGGTTTCCTAAATTCCCCCAATAAAATATTTAGGTGGTGACTCTGTATCTGGCAAAGCAGTCTATGTTTGGCACTTCTTTCTAAAAATCTGTTTTCTCAAAACGATTTGCCGGATTTGAACTCTTTGGTTCAAATTTAGAACCGTGACAATTTGAGTCCGAACTATTGTGAACCCACAAACGAACAGAACAGGGGGGATTCATTCCTCCCGGGACGTTCGGGGGACGTCTACAGAAACGTCTATGGCCAAAGAGCATAACCATGGTAGAGTTCTAGGCATTTATGTGTTTTTGTGCATTCATTTTACATTGAATTTGCACAAGTTGGATCTTTGGCCATCATGCATCGAGATGCGCGATTGATGGTCTTGGATCTGACTATGCCTCGCCCTTGAAGTTTTGAGGTGATATGGAGTGGCATAGTGCATACATGCCCTTGGGAGATTCTCCCTTTTCTCTATTTTGTGCTCTATTGTAGCTTGGTGTCACAGCACACCAGTGGCCGGCACTGCCTTGTAAATGGCCAGCAGTCTTTCATTCTTGGCCGGCAGTGCGCACTCTTGGTCAGCAGGGGGGTTGGCAGTGGCTCCCCATGGCCGGCAGGCCACTGGTGTATTCCTCAGACTGGTTTTGGTAAGGTTTAGCAGGAATTCCTTGAGGACACCCTGCAAACAGAGCCTTTTGAGAGCAACCGGAGAGCTTTTCGGGACCGCAACCGAGCATGCATCCTCTTATCCTTCAACCAGAGCTAGAACAACATGGTTTACTGTTTTTTCTAACTTGTTAGTTAGCATTTGGTTTTGTAATTAATTAATTCATTTGATAATTAGTTAAGTTTTGTAATAATTAGTTGTTCATTCGGTTATGTAATAATTAATTAGCTTGTTAGTTAGTTAATTAGTGGGTGTAGACGTCCTCGAACGCCCCGGGAGGGTGAGGTCCCATTCCGTTCGTATTGGGGTCACTACAGCTCGGACTCTCAATTTGTCACGGTTCTCAATCTGAACCAAAGAGTCCAAATCCGGCAAATCATTTTGAGAAAACAGATTTTGAAAGAAGTGCCAAACATGGACTCCTTTGCCAGATACAGAGTCGCCACCTAAATGTTTTATTTTTGGAAAATTTAGGAAACGCCTGGACTATCGTTTGCCTAAGGCCAGCGTGTCCGTCATCACCAAAGTTGCCTCGGCTCGGGAACTTGGGTACGATTGGGGAAGGTCACTTCCGTGAGCACCCCGCTCGCCGCGATCAAAGATCGGCCTCTACTAACCATGATATCTATTTTTGAAAACATTATGCGTTCTTATTCCGGTTATTAGCCTAGATTTACTATGTGATGCGCGACATCATACAAGTATAGACTGGATCGCCTGAATTGGAGCAAAACGTTTCATGTTTCTTTATTTTGAAATGGTTTCGATGTGTCTACCGCACAAGGTTAGGCTAAGACATGGAATTTGCCCAACTCTCGGGTGGGCTTAGAAAAACATGATTTTGCCACTATCTAGTGGGCTTTAAAACACACATTTGATGAATTGTTCCAATTCAAATAACCCAACCTTCACCCACAGGCATTCAGGCAGATATATCACATAAGCAATTAGCCTCATGGTAAGCATGCTATCATGGCAGTCACTCACACGCATGCAAGGATGCTAAAGCATAAAACTTACTGAGTACTCCAAGCCAAAACAGAAGCTAATTAGAAATCCATGCATGATCCTAATTATACAGCAATGTCTAATGTAACACATGCAAAAGTGTAACTATAGTAGGTTCGGCTATTCTAGACAGGGCATATGAAATGCTACAGCTAACATGTATTCAACTTGGAATTGAAAATACAATGCAGTTAGTATGATACGCCGAGCCCGGTGCATACAAGACAGATAAACGAATGCAAACATGTTATCATACTGTATGCTAATTGAAACATGCCCTAATCTAACCATCATAAGCGGGTAAATAAAAGAGAGAAAGACGTGGGTTTGGAAGACATACATCACACACAAGCACACTTATTACAACAGAGGGTCCGAATAAATAATATACAGTCCTAAATGAATAATTACAGTCCAAATATGTTCAAAACCCTAATTAATTAACAAATTAAATTAGGAAAGCAATAAATTGGCATGCAAGCCAGGGACTGCCTCAAATCTGCTCCGGATGATGAATGATGCGTGCTCCGGTTGCTTTTGTCGGAAAATCCCTTGTGATGCCCCGGTTTGCCTCTGTTTGCAATTGTTCTTGGAATGCGTGCCAAGCTCCGGAAGGCTACCAATTTCTGATTTGCTGCAACAGATAGCAACAAAGGGGCATGGCAATGTATTTTTACATATGTATGCTTGACTACTCTTCAGGGAGTGTAGTCCTCGGTCCTCGTGCCACCAATCACGCATATCGATGCATGATGGCCGAGGAGACGAATTGCACGACTCAATATGAAATGAATGCACATGTAAATATAACAAGACCTAAAATCCATCAAGGATAATCCGGAGTGTCGGTGACTGGAAATTGAGACACGTTCCTTCACTCGAAGTACGAAACGTCCCTTGTTTCCCGTGCTCGGGCTAACTCCTATCCCAAACACAATGCAATATGCATGACATGCATGAATGCAACAAATATACAACCTAGCATGTACAATGCTATGGAATGGCAAACACGATGCACGAGGTAACATGGCATACACAATGCGCTAACATACGACCTAGCATACACAATGCTATAAAATGAAATGGCATACACAATGCACAATGGACTTACACCAACATAGTGGACCTCAGCCACACTTACATTAGTAGCCATGGGATGAAAATGAGACACTCGAAATGCGTGTACACATGCACGCAAACCGAGGACCGATCCTAAGGCACAAATGCCACTCTAACAAGACATGGCAAGGCATGGAATATGGCATACAAACATGCAAGTTTCAGCACTGAAATGTGATGCAAAAACCTAAGGCAACAAATGCCACTCTACCAAAGCATGGCAAGGCATGGAACATGGTATGCAAACATGCAAATTTCAGTGCTTAAATATGATACAAAACAGCCCCGAAACATAGAAACATGGCACCCGATGCATGAGATAAACCCCGAAACTCAAAATTAGGCGCATGGAATGACTTATAGCTATACAAAGAATGCATTATTTGATGATGAAGCATGAAGACAGAGGAAAGACATTCCCAAAATATGCATATTTCTAGTTTATAACAAGCCTCAAAAAATGAATGCAAATAGGGCTAATCTATCATGGAAAAATGGCCCCAAAATAGAGATTAAACACAAAGGGACAGCAGCTGGCCCCAAATCACAAAGAGCCCTTCAACAAAGTTGAATAGGGGCTCAAAATAGGGCACTTTACAGTTTACATCAAGGCACGAAAATAATCAAAAATAAGGCCAAACTATCATGCAAGAAAAGGCTTAAAATAGGGATTAAACACAAAGGGATAGCAGCTGGCCCCAAATGACAAAGAGCCGTTCAACAAAGTTGAATAGGGGCTCAAAAAAAGGCACTTTACAGTTTACATCAAGCCACAAAAATAATCACAAATAAGCCAAACTATCATGCAAGAAAAGGCCTAAAACAGGGGTAAAGAGACAAGTGGCAGCTTCTGTTCTCAAATAGAGGAGAGCCCTTAATGCTATGAAATGGCATACACAATGCACGATGTAACAAGGCATACACAATGCTCTAACATACAACCTAGCATACGCAATGCTATGAATTGAAATGGCATACACAATGCATGATGGACTTACACCAATATGAGTGGACCTCAGCACACTCACATCAGTAGCCATGAGATGAAAAAATGAGACTCTCGAAATACGTGCACGCATGCACGCAAACCGAGGACCAAACCTAAGGCAACAAATGCCACTCTACCAAAGCATGGCAAGGCATGGAACATGGTATGCAAACATGCAAATTTCAGTGCTTAAATATGATACAAAACAGCCCCGAAACATAGAAACATGGCACCCGATGCATGAGATAAACCCCGAAACTCAAAATTAGGCGCATGGAATGACTTATAGCTATACAAAGAATGCATTATTTGATGATGAAGCATGAAGACAGAGGCAAGACATTCCCAAAATATGCATATTTCTAGTTTATAACAAGCCTCAAAAAATGAATGCAAATAGGGCTAATCTATCATGGAAAAATGGCCCCAAAATAGAGATTAAACACAAAGGGACAGCAGCTGGCCCCAAATCACAAAGAGCCCTTCAACAAAGTTGAATAGGGGCTCAAAATAGGGCACTTTACAGTTTACATCAAGGCACGAAAATAATCAAAAATAAGGCCAAACTATCATGCAAGAAAAGGGACAGCAGCTGGCCCCAAATGACAAAGAGCCGTTCAACAAAGTTGAATAGGGGCTCAAAAAAAGGCACTTTACAGTTTACATCAAGCCACAAAAATAATCACAAATAAGGCCAAACTATCATGCAAGAAAAGGCCTCAAATAGGGATTAAACACAAAGGGACAGCATCTGGCCCCAAATGGCAAAGAGTCCTTCAACAATGTTGAAGAGGGGCTCAAAAAAAGATATTTTACAGTTTATGGAAAGATTCAAAACAGCTCACAAATAGGCCTAAAGTACTATGCAAAAATTGGCCTAAAAGAGAGATAAAGAAGCAAATGACAACAGGAGGCCTCAAACAGAGGAGAGCCCTTCAACAATGTTGAAGAGGGGCTAAAAAAAAGCTATTTTAAAGTTTATGGAAAAGTCCAAAACAACTCACAAACATGCCAAAAATACTATGCCAAAATAAGGCCTAAAAGAGAGTTAAAGAAGCAAGTGATAGCAGGAGGCCTCAAACAGGGAAAGACCCTTAATCAAACATGAAAAAGGTCTCAAAATATGACTATTTACAGTTAGGGTCGGTGCCCAAAAATGCAAGAAACTAAGGCTTATATACAAAGCAAAAAAAGACTAGAAAATGGAAGAAAGTGACTCACCCTTGTAGACCAATGCTTCAGCAGCTTTTGGACCAAGGAAAGGTGCTCCTAAACTCTGAAAAACAACCTCAAGTTGCTGGAAGTGGAGTGTGGATTGATAGGCTATGAGTTGGTGTAGAAATGGTGTAGGAACAAAGGTGTTTTGAGGCTTGGAAGAAGAGAGAGAGAGAGAGAGAGAGAGAGAGAGAGAGAGAGAGAGATTTAATGCAAAGGCTCCAAACCAATTTTTTGTAACCCCTCAAAATGCAGCTGAGGGGCTGGTTATATAGGCCAAAGAATGGAGGAAAAGGGGGGGAAAATGAATTCAAATTTCCCCCCAAAATAGTCTCCCTCGGATACAGGATCTAGGGGAAAAAAAAAGGTTAGATTTGTAAGGAACCAGGTGAGGGGGTCATGGCCGACCAGTTTTTGGGGGTTCAGGTGGTTGTCTGACCACCTCCCATGGCCAACCGACCAAGGGTCAAAAGGGCCAATGACAATTGCTGGTCGGCCACCTCATATTGGTGGTCTCCTATGTCTGCACAACACAACTGTGGTTGAAACCCAGAAAAAGTGAACCAGGAGAGAGAAAAGACCATTTTTTAGAGGGGGTCAAAAGGGTCAGGAACAATTACTGGTCGGCCACCAAATATTGGTAGTCTCCCAGGTGTGTACATCACAAATATGGGATTTAGGGTTCAAGAAAGTGGCTCTAGGGTGGTCAACATTGGCTTTCAAGTGAGGAAAACGGGCATCGGAGAGTGATGAAGAGATAAAACTATTTTTTTGGAACAATTGCTGGCCTCTCACCCTCCTACAGGCTTCCTAACTATTAAAATAAGGTCTCCACCAAAAATGAACCAAAACCGATGCAAAACGAAGGTTCGGGAGCCAAAACACGCGGTCTGGGGGCCCGAAACTGACTGTTAAGCACCGGAGGTGGTGTTTGACCACGAAGTTGGTCTCTCGGGCCACAGTGTTCCTCAAAAGGGAGGAAATAAGGTGTATACCAAAAATCGGAGCAAACGGAGATGGTTAGGCGGTCCCGAACCGAGGCACACGGCCATCGGCTCTGAAAAACCGAAAACCGGGCTCCAAACGGGAAAAATGGCCTATGACCATGAAACGTAGCCTACGGCCACTGAGAGATGATCTACGAGACCTCTCCCTCCCTTTGGGAAGAGAAAACAAAGAAAACAAAACCTGGTTCGCAAATTGAGGCAAGGCACGAAAGAGTTCGGAAGTTTGGAGGTAAGGCTTGCAACCGGGACTAAACTTCTGAACGAGTACAATATACAATATCACTGAGCGCTCAATCAGTGACGTTTGAGTCTTAAGATCGGTCAAAAATGGGGTGTCTACAGTGGGTTTGTATTATTTATTTGGACCCTCCGTCGAGAGGGTGAATTGTTGTAATAAGTGTGCGTACGTGTATGCATGTCTTCCAACCTCCATTTCTTTCTCCCTTTTACTTAACAGCTTACGATGGTTAGTTTTAGGGAACATTTGGTTTAGCATACCTCATGCTTGCATGCGTGCATCATTCATCTGTCTTGCATGCACCGGGCTCGGCGCATCATACTAACTGCATTGTATTTCAATTCCAATTTGAATACATGTATCAATTGTTGCATCTCACATGCCATCTTAGAATAGCCGAGCCTATTTCTAGTTGCATTGTGCATGTGTTGCATTAGCCATTTTAAACATAGCTAGGATCATGCATTGATTACTAACTAGCTTTTGTTTTGGCTTGGAGTACTAGGTAAGCTTTTACGCTTTAGCATACTGCATATGTGTTAGTGTTGCCATGATAGCATGCTTACCATGAGGCTAACTGCTTATGTAATATAACTGCTTGAATGCTATGGGTGAAGGTTGGATTACTTGAATTGGAACAATTCATTGAATCCCGAATTTAGCCTACTTGTGAGTAACAAACTTCAAACTATTTTCAAACAAACGGATATGCAATGTTTTGTTCCAAATTAGGCGATCTAGTCTATACTTTTATTGTTGTGTGCGTCACATAGTAATTCTAGGTTTAATAACCGGAATAAGAACACATGTGTTTTCAAAAACAAGATATCATGCTTAGTACAGGACGATCCTTTGATCGGGCGAGCGGGGGTGCTCATTGCATGACCTTCCCCTCTCGTACCCAAGTTCCTGAGTCGAGGCAACTTTGGTGATGACAAACACATGGCCTTAGGCACGAGTTAGGATTTCCTAAATTTCCCCCAAAATAAAATATTTAGGTGGCGACTCTATATCTGGCAAAAAAGTCCATGTTTGACACTTCTTTATAAAAATCAGTTTTCCAAAACGATTTGCCAGATTTGGACTCTTAGGTGATTTATCGGTCTTGCATTGCACTTTGCAAGATTAGATTCAGAACTGTGACATTTGAGTTTGAACTGTAGTAGCTCAATGAACAAAATGGGATTTCGCGCCACTTCACGGACGGAGCCCGGGATGTTCGGGCACGTCTACACTATCACAGTGGATCGGGTATGGCACCATTTCCCACATTATATGATCATTCTTATACTGTTGTACTGTTACACTGTACCACATTGCCATTCTCACATTGCACTGACTTTTGACACTGCATTGATTCTAATGCACTGCACTGCCGTTCAGACACCACACTAGTTCTAACACTGTACTGCCATTCTGACACTGTAGACACCCCATTTTTGACCGTCCTCAAGACTTGGAGGTCATCGTTTGAACACTCGATGATTGTACATTCTCATGTTCGTTTTGAGTCTCTGAAGGTCTCGGCTGAGCGCCTTGCCTTGGAGCCTCTCAACTTGTCTGTTTTGTGCTTGGTGGTGGACCAAGAACTTGTTGCTTTGAATCTGGAGGAGAGGATGGCTTGTCGGCCATCCCCAGTGTCCATCGGCCATGGCTTGTGCCTGCCGGCCATCAGTGGTGGCCGATCAGCCACATTGATGGCCAACGGCCATTTTTCTTCTTTTTCAGATATTTTATGTGCCAGCTGTTGATCACTGAGTGTATCTTTCATACACGTGTATAGAGGGATGTAGCCAAGCTTTTGGCTTGTTTTTCTATATAATGGGGGGTCTCTCCCCCATTTTGGGGGTTCAGAAAATTTGTGAGCAAAATTTCACTCACTCTCTCTAGAATCCTCGCTCTCTTCCTATTTAGTGCTTGAAAGTGAGTTTTCTCTACATATTTACACTAGCACCGTTAGCCAAACACCTTGACCTTGGAGCTGAGGTTCCTTAAAGCTTGGTTTGAGGTCTTAAGCTTGGTTTTGGCTCAGATTTGCTCCTGTTTTAGTGTTGTGCTTTAAAGGTAAAGGCTTACCTCTTTTAAGCTTTGTTGTAGTTAGTTGCAAGAGGGTCTTAGGCACAAGGCCACCAAGAGGGACAAAACTAAGGCACAAAAAGGCCAAGAACACATGCTCATGTGAGGGCCCATCAACTAAGCATAAGAACACAACTCTCAAGCATGGTGAAGAAGTGACAAACATGGAAGTGTGACAACACTACATGGTCTGAAACTAGGTGTGAAATGATGCCAAATCATTCAAACAACATAAGCATAGCATGCAAGAGGGTCTAAGGCACAAGGCCACCAAGAGGGACTACACAAGAGGCATGCAATACATGGCACAAATGATTGAACCAATCATCGATAGAGCTCAATTAGGTCAAAACATGCTGGGATGAGAGCTCACAAGTCTAGACAAGCATGCATATGCATTGGTCCCCAAACAAGGCAATAATGCACAACCCTTGAAAGCATTCAAAGAGTGAAAGAAGTGGGAACATGGCAATGCTATATGCTCTGAAATAACATGGTAGATGATGCCACATCACGCACATGTCACAAATGAAGCATGCTAGGAGGCTCAAAACTCAAGGCTAGCAAGGCCAATTACACTACAGCTATGCAATCCATGAAACATATGGCTGAGACAACCCAAAATAGTCCTAGAGCATGTCAAATCAAGGCTAAAACATGCACGGAGTGTAGCCAAAACAAGCTAGCATGGTAAGCCAAAACATCAAGTAAGCTAGGCCTATGAGCATGATTACACTACAACTATCAAAACCAAGCATTAGGCGACTTCACCAACAAAAATCAGAGTTGTATCATGGCAAAATAACATCAAAAACACACTGAAATGATAGCTCAAAAGCTTAGGCGAGAAGGCATACACATTGGCTCATATTCAAGGCATAAAGCACAAACCCTCCAAAGCATTGAAAGAGTGAAAGATGTGAGGGCATGACAGTGAAACATGCTCTAAAATCACATACGAAATGATGCTAAATCATGCAAATAGCCCAAGTAATGCATGCTAGTGGACTCAAAACTCAAGACTAGTCAAAGCATTTGCATTATGGCTATACAAAGCAAGGCATGCATGACCAAAATAACTTAAAATAGAGCTTAAGCATGTTAAATAATGGCCAAAAAGGTGCTGGAGTAGAGCCAAAACATGCTAGAATTAAGGGTCAAAACACCAAGTATACTAGGCTAATGGGCCATATTGCACTGCAAGTACATGAAGCATGCAAGAGGTGACCAAACCACCCAAAAATAGAGTTATGGCAGGTCTACAAAGTCACAAAAATGATCCTAACCAAAGCCATAAAGAAGTAAAAACACATGCTCATTTGGTTGGCCATCAACACTAGCAAGCAAGACAAGAGGAGAGGGGACCACCCTCTCCTATTTTGAGCCTCAAAACAAGTTTTCTACCACTGAAGTTCCTTTGGAATTCAGTGGTTCTAAGGCCAAAAAGAAGTTGTCTGAAAAGTTTGAAAGTTAGCTCACAAGGCCTTACAAGCCAAGGAGCAAAAGAGAGGACAACCCCCTAGCCAACCAAGGCACAAACCAACACTTTTAGGACTGAAAAATAGAGGAAAAATAGAGGTTTTTGTATTTCAACACCACCCCCAAAACAGCCCCAAAGTAGTGTGAAAAGATGGTAAAGCAAGCATGCAAAATAAGCTAAAAGGGAGAGAGTTCTTACCCTTGATGCACAGCTGCAAAACCAGCCTAAAATCTGAGCCAAAAACACCTTTAGGAGCTCAAACAAAGTCCCAAAGAATCTTAGCTCAATGGTGGTCAAGTTTGGTTAAGGGTGCTTAGGCAAAGGAGAGGTGTATCTAAGCTTTCATGCACAAAAGGGCAAGAGAGAGAGAACTCGAGAGAGTGAACGCTAGAGAGAGATGCAGAGATTAATCTCTGAAAATGGTAGAGAGAGAGAGGAATTTTAGTGTGAGAAGATCTCAAACTTTCTAACTCTTCAAGATGTTCTAACCTCTTGAATATGAGATGTAGGGCTCTCATATATAGCACAATATCAAGCTTTGGTCGAAATATATGATTTGGGATAGCTGGCATAAGCTGGAAATAGCAGGAGGAGAAATATCTTAAAAAATAATGAATTTGGGTCACTCTTGGCTGATCGGCCATCTTTGGTGCCGATCTGCTACTTGTGATGGCCGATCTGTTACATTTTTGGCCGATTAGCCACAAAAGTCTGCTTTTCAGGCCAAACTTCAAATGGGAATAACTCCTTCATATGAAATTCTTTGCAGGTCATTCTTGTCTTCAAATTGAAGCCCTGGAAGTAATATTTCCAATGGTTTTAGCCTTGCATAAAAATTCTAAATGTGGAAAAAGTTATGCCTGTTTTGGTGAAGCTGCTCAGTTTCTGTCCAACCGGAATGATGCCCAGCTTCAACCAATCATATCTCCCCCGTCCGGACTCGGATTTTGGAGATTCTTGAGTGTAAAATGAAGCCCCATAAGTCTTATTTCCAACGGTGGTGGCCTCATATCTTAAATCGAAGTGTATAGGCAGATAGGTCTGATTTAGCGAGGACCACTCGACTCTCTCTTAGCGATTCATACCCACCTTCTTCTTCAACTTGGTTTCTTCCCTCTCCTCCAATTTTCTTCAACACCAAACCCATAAACAAGGTGTTTTGAAAGATTTTCCAAAGATTTCAATTGTCTTTCATTCATTTCCACTTTGTCCATGCTCAGTTTACAAAAAAGCACAACATTTAACGAAATGTGAGTCTCGGAGCATCGCAAAAACCATTTTTAAAATATTTTGATGGAGAGGGTTTTAAGATCTAAAACATTTTTGGTCCAAAAATAGGATGTGTGGTTTGGATTTAACGCTCTCCTTGCCCAAGAAACTGACCCTTTACCTAGCATAGCCTGCACAACTTTCATCACCAAGGAAGCCATCAGTAGCGCCCAAGTCTTAAGGTTGGTCAAAATGGGGTGTCTATAGTAGTACGCACATTTCCTTGCAAATACATTACTTTGCCTCTGTTGCTCTCTATTGCAGCAAACACAGAATTTTAGAAAAAGGAGTGGCCGACTGACCAGTGTTTGTGGCCGACAGCCACCTTTTGTGGCCGACCGGCCACCAGTTTATTTTTGTGGAAAATGTTCCTGTCCTGGAGCAAAAGTAGTCTGGAATGTTGGTTCGATGTTCAGTAATGAAGGCGAGTGCAAACAGAGGCAGCTTGTGGCAAGGTGATAGATTTTCAGAAGAAAGCAATCGAGCATGCATGTCTCCCTCGCCCGCGAGGCCACTTTATCGCTTCATTAGCTAGTTGTAACTAATTAATACATGTGTTGTAATTAATTTGTTTAATCTGTTTTGTAATATTTTAATTAGCTTAGCAAAGCTAGTTAATTTGTGTTGTAATAATTAATTAGCTAGAATAGTTAATTAGTGGGTTTGTAATAATTAGCTTAGCTTAGTGTAGCTTAGCTTACTTATTCAGACCCTCCTTCGAGAGGGCACAATTTTGTAATAAGTGTGCGTGTGTGTGTGCATATCTTCCAACCCCACGTCTTTCTCCCTTTTACTTAACCGCTTTCGATGGTTAGTTTACGGCACGTTTTGATTAGCATACCTTATGCTTTGCATGTTTGCATCATTCATTTGTATTGCATGCACCAAGGCTCGGCACATCATTCAAATTGCATCGTATTTCAATACTTCTTTGAATACGTGCATCAAATCGATAGTCGAGCCTATTTAGTTGCATTATTGCATGTGTTGCATTAGGCATCTTGTACAGTTAGGATCATGCATATTTCTAACTAGTTTTTGTTTTGGCTCAGAGTACACGCAAGTGTTACGCTTTAGCATACTTGCATGAGTGTGAGTGTTGCCCTGATAGCATGCTTGCCATGAGGCTATTTACTTAAGTGCTTAACTGTTTGAATGCCTATGGGTGAAGGCTATGTTGCTTGAATTGGGGCAATTCGACCAAAGAATGTTTTAAGCCTACTTTGCGAAGTGGCAAATCATCGTGTTTTAAAGCCCATCATGTTTGGTGGAAAATCCGCGCTTTAGCCCACTTGCGAGTGACACTTTCAAACCATTTTCAAAAACAAACATGAGTCGATTTGTTCCAAGTCTTGCAATTTAGTCTATATTTGCTTGTGTGTGCGTCACATAGTAAAGTTAGCTAAATAACCGGAATAAGAACACATGAAGTTTATAAAAAAACTTATCATGCTTAGTAAAGGCCGATCCTTTGATCGGGCGAATGGGAGTGCTCATTTCATGACGTTCCCCTCTCATACCCAAGTTCCTGAGCCGAGGCAACTTTGGTGATGACGGACACGTGGCCTTTGGTACGAGTTAGGGTTTCCAAAATTTCCCAAAATAAAATATTTAGGTGGCAACTCTGTAATCTGGCAGAGCAGTCCATGTTTGGCGTTTTTTGATTCAAAATTGATTTTCCGAAATGATTTTTCAGATTTGGACTCTTTGGTGTTTATTAGTCTCACATCGCACTTTGTGAGATTAGATTCAGAACCGTGAGAGGAGTCCGAACTGTAGGAGACCAATTCGCGCCTCTCCGAAAAGGGGGGCGCGCGAAGAAAGTTGGGTCTATAGTTTCTAGCGACTCTGCTGGGGATTTAGAGAACTTGACTTAAACTCTTGATATGTTGTTTTATCTACATTTGTGTGTTTCTTTGCATTTCATTTGCATAGGTGCGCCTAAGTCACAGTGTTTGCCATCTGCTATTCCTGAACGGTTTGTCGGAGGCTTACTTGGAAATGCGTGCCATAAGGCTAGCCGATTACTGGCTCTGCGATGATGGGAACATAAACCTTGCATCTAGACTAGCGTTGTACCGTTTGATCCTCCTTTCACTTCTCGGCGTTAGGAGCGAGAGGTATATTAGGTGGTCTTGTTGAGGCACCCCTTTTGACCAATTGACCTAGTTGCATATCGGAAGCCTTAGAGACTGTTCCAAACTAGGACAGGTTGCTCACCCGAATACAAGCTTGTATGAAACCGCATGCGTGCGTAGTGAATCCCTAGTTCCTTACGAAACTAGGACAGGGAAACCTTACCCCACCATAGGGGTGTTTTGGCTCTTGCTTGCTTGATATGTGCTGTTAGGGTGAGTCTCTACAGGAATGTATGTATCAGTTGCAAGTCTGGGTATCAGTCTGAGGACATCAGTGTTTGAGAGTATCAGTATTGTGGTAGAAAATTTGGGGGCAAAAATCAGTGTTTGAGTACAGATTGTCCAGCTTATGATTTTAACTATGTGTTGTCTTTGTCTAAGCCAGAATGCTATGCGTTTGCTGATTGTTGTTTCCTTTTTGCTTTATTTTTCTTTTTGCAAGGTAATATTTTCATCATTGCTTCCGACGAGGCAGTTACCCCCCAAGCACTCTGGACCAGAGTAAGGAGGCTTTATCAATCTGGTGATCTTGTGAGAGGACAACCGGTGTTTGCTTCACCACCCTCGGTTACAAAACAGAGGAGAGTTCAGCATAATTCACCAGTTCGTCAGTTATCTGTGCTCAATGAAGTTTAGTTTTTCTGCTTCTACCTCGGAGAGGGAATATATACCAGTTCTGTCAGATTAGTACCCCTTAGTTAGTATGGAGGAAATGATGCGTCAACTCCAACAAACCATCGAGGCCATGCAGCGGGACGCTGCTCATCAAGCGAAAGTTACCGCTCGTCAAACAGAGGTTGTAGCCCGGTAAGCTGAACTGACAATAACCACAATAAGCAGCAGCAACTACTTCACACCCACTCCCACCTAGGGTTCCAATACCTGGGGAAGTAGCTAATGTCCAGGAGAAGACGGACATTCCAGCGGGGCCAGTCCCACCTCAGACTTCCAAAGCACCGGCCTACCCAACGGATACACCGTTTGAGTTTAAGGTTGATCGTACTGCTTTGAAAGTAAGCAAGCTCAAGAAGCTGTTCAAGCGAGCTCAGGGAGTCAATTCGATCCCAGATATAGAGGACAACTATACAGATTTGGCGGTGACATTGCCAGATAGATTTAAAATGCCTCACATAGACCGCTTCGACAGCTCGGTTGATCCTATGGTCCACTAGAGGCTGTTCTCAGATGTTTTGCGGCCAATGAGCTTGACTAGAATGCAAAAGCTATCCCTTTTTGGTTGGACCCTGTCGGGTATTACGGCCATCTGGTATGGTAAACTGGAAGATTCTGTGAAGAGGAGTTGGGAAGAGATGGTCGAGGCCTTCGTCACCTAATATTCTTACAATACTCAAATCGAGGTCACAACTCGTGATTTCGAGGCAACTAGGCAAGAGCCGAAAAAGGGATTCTCTAACTTCGTCACCCGGTGGAGGGCCAAGGCCTCCATGATGACCACCAGGCCAGCTGAGAAAGACAAGATAAGAATGGTCGTCCGGAATCTACAACCAAAGCTGCTACAGAATATGATTGTCTTACCCTTCCCTACCTTTGCTGATTTTCATGAGATAGGGGTATAGATAGAAGATGCTATGAAACAGGGTCTGATTGACCAGGAGAAAGAGCAGCCCAAAAGGGCCTTTACCCGGAGTTCGAATGCAGCTACGAGTAGCAAATGCAACTGCGAGGGCCTCTGACGTTGGTATGGTATTACGGCCATCTGGTATGCTAAACTAGAAGATTCGATGAAGAAGAGTTAGGAAGAGATGGCTGAGGCCTTCGTCACCCAATTTCTTACAACACTCAAATCGAGGTCACAACTCGTGATCTCGAGGCAATTAGGAAAGAGCCGAAGGAGGGCTTCTCTGACTTCGTCACCCGGTGGAGGGCCAAGGCCTCTATGATGACCACCAGGCCAGCTGAAAAAGACTAGATAAGAATGGTCATACGGAATCTGCAACCGAAGCTGTTGCAGAAGATGATTGTCTTACCCCTCCCTACCTTTGCTGATCTTCATGAGATAGGGGTATAGATAGAAGATGCTATGAAACAGGGTTTGATTGACTAGGACAAAGAACAGCCCAAGAGGGCCTTTACCCGTAGTTCGAATGTAGCTACGAGTAACAATGCAACTGTGAGGGCCTCTGACGTTGGTATGGTCACCACCACACCAAAAACAACCACACCCTTTACCGGCACATTTGGAGCCACCTCACAACCTACAATGTACCCATCCCGGGGCTAGAGGGTTTTCACCACACTTTACATGTCTCTGTCTGCGGCCTTGAGGGTCCTGATTAGAAAAGGGCATTTGAAGCCCCTAGAACCACGCCCATTGCCAAATCCCCTCCCTCCTACACATAACCCAGCCAAGTATTGTGCCTTTCATCTGTAGCATGGGCATGATATTGACCTCTGCTTTTGACTTCGTCATGAGATTCAAGACCTCATTGATAACAAAGTGACAACGCCTTCTAAGAAGCCAAATGTCACTACGAATCCCCTCCCACCACATAACCAACCCCCTCCTCCACCCAGGCAAGTAAACCTGATCCAAACAATGGTCATCCCATACGACCCCAACATATATATCACTCTCTCCCACCTGCCTAAGCCGACGTTGTTCATCCCAGAAAGCACAGACTTGTGTGTAATGAGAATGTCCGTATCCCAACTTGAACCTGTGGTGATGGCTATGATAGAACAGGGCATGCCTGAGGGCTCTGCTAGCTTAGTTGAGGAAGCGTACAACCCTTGCCGCTTTATTGCGCCAGCTGTTCAGCCCAAGCTGAGGGTGGAATTGCCAAAGGGAACTGAGGTGACTGTAGTCCGGGAGGATGGGCCAAGTCAAGGGCTGGATGATTTAGTAGAGCTTGAGGAGGACACGCTAATCTGTAATTTTTCGACAAGCAGGATCCGGGAGATGTGCACATCAACTGGTTTGACCTGAATGGATCAACAGATAATGCAGGATGGCTTACTGATAAGCCAGATATTGATGAAGGGTCTCAGCTGAAACATGGACAGTCAGAAATAGCAACGTCTGTAATGGCCGGAACAGTCGATAACAAAGGGAAGTTGCCGGAGAGCACCGGTACGAAGAATTTTGCTTGGAATTGCGCAGCATTTGTACAACAGACACAGAAAAAGAGGCCATACTGTAGCGATTCGAACAAGAAAGGATCGAGACTGATCAGAGGTCTAGAAAAGCCAAAGCCCCTGTAGGGACAGAATGTGTTGTAAACACGGAAACAACTACAGTGGAACTGGATAGTTATTTGTCGGTTGCCGAGGGAATGTGGTGGGAAGACGATGATTTGCGTCTGGCCTATACTGATGAGGACTTGGGACAAAATCTCCCAGATGATACATGGTATACCGAAGAAGTCGACCACATGACTCGGAGTGGGCGATACTTTAAGCCCCCACACCTGGACCACCTGAGGCATCTGGGAAAGACAAGGAAGCTGAGAAGCAGAAAGACAAACTACTAGAGGAGGAAGCTATACCGAAGTAGCTGAAAAAGATTCTAGCAGACATCTCCATCTAGGGATTGCTCATGGCCTCGCGGGTGCATAGACAAGCCATCTTATTAGCAATGGATAAGGCTAAGCTCTCTATTGACACAACCCCCGAGCAGTTAGTGAGACTGGTGTTCCTAGGTGGCGCTTCACCGACTTTGACTTTCACTGATAAAGAATTATCGCTTAAGGGCTCCGAGCATAACAAACCATTGTACATCTCTATGGTGTGTAATGATAAGTGGATACCAGTTGTCTTAGTTGATACGGGATCTGTAATTAATGTGTGTCCGTCGCGTACGGCCTATGTTATCTGGTTGAAGCCTGCGGATTTCATACCAACAGCCCAGGTGATTAGGGCTTATGACAGTACCAGTCGGGAAGTGATGGGGACAGTACGGATCAGAACTCAGGTTGGCCCGGCACAACGGGACATTGAGTTTCATGTTCTGGATGTTCCAGCCACCTTCAACTTACTCCTTAGACGGTCGTGGCTGCACCAAATGAAAGTTGTCTCTTCCATCCTGCACCAGATGTTGAAATACCCCTATGGGAATGGGGTAGCAATTGTTTTTGGGAACTCTTCCATACATCCGTCACTAGAGGTTGCTACGCCGATCTTGGAAATTACACACGGAGAGAAGGATATCTTCCTGTTTGGGTTCACTTTGGCCGAGGCTCAGGTAGTGCAAGATATTCTAGCTGTTGATGAGGGAGTGTATGTCAGTGTGCAATCAGTTTACCTCATGAATAAGCTTCAACATGTACCCAGGATGGGATTGGGAAGGGGCGGCCGGAAGGGCGTCACTGCATTGGCCGAAGTGCCATACAACCCTCATACCTTTGGTCTAGGTTACACGCCTACCAAAGAGGATTGGGTAAGAAAGGGAAAGGAGATGGCTGGAAGAGCCAAGGCTAAACAAGCTGGGAACCACTATGAGTTAGTGCATAGACCTATCCAATGAACCCTGAACGGCTGCTTTGTCTAGGAGGGGGAAGATTTCCTATTTTGCGGCTTTTCGCAGCCATGGCTGAATTCAGAGAAGCGGCGTTTGCCCAGCTTTGAGATCTTTTTTGACTTACAATTGCAAGGGGATGAAGTTACAGAAGAGCAGACTGACCCACTAACTGTGGCTAAACAGTGCATAGAGGTTGAGTCTGATGGCACAGAACTTAAGATGGGAGCAACACTGGCTTGTCTCCTCTCGGATCCTCAGTTCACACCGAAGTGCTCGGGGGATGACTTCTCTATTTCCATGATTGGAGATCAATCGGTTGTGGGCCCTTCTTTCGACATTCTGGATGCATCTATTGCACCCTCCCTCATTTGGCAGTACGAGGAAGGCTTTTTGTCTAGCAGTTCTGAGTTAGGTAGTGAACCAGAATCAGATTCCACAGAGTCTGTGGAGTCAGAATCAGATTCTAGTTCTTCTGAGTCTGAGTCTGAGTCCGGTATTCCTGGGATTGATTACCCGAATGCCGTTGTTTTGTCAAGGTCATCTTTTTCATTTTCTTTTGAGTCGATTGTAACTAAAGAATCAGACGAACTAAAAGTTGTTAATGAGAATGGTACCGCTGCTATTTCTGAGTACTTTTATGTACCGCTCGTTTATTGCATTAATCAGGACTTTCAAAACTTTGATGAAAACGATGAGGAAGAAATTCCTCCGATTTTGAAACATTTTATTGATCGAGAGTAGGAGAGGTTTGTAAAACCTTTGGTTGATGAAATCACTTCAATTAATGTTGGTACTAAGAAGGATCCGCGTCCAGTCCAGATCAGGTCAACGTTGCCTTTGGAGGAACACAAGTGCTTAGTCGTTTTATTAAAAGATTTCAAAGATGTTTTCGCGTGGTCCTACAAAGACATGCCTGTAATCGATCCTGAGAATGTACAACACAGGATCCCTCTTGACCTTGAGGCCCGACCCGTCAAGCAAAAGCTTCGGAGAATACGCCCGGATTGGGCTCTGAAAATCAAGGAAAAGGTCACCAAGCAGATAGATGCAGGGTTTCTGTTAGTATTTGAGTATCTTACTTGGTTGGCCAACATTGTTCCAGTGCCGAAGAAAGATGGTAGAATTCGGGTGTGTGTGGATTTCAGAGATCTGAACAAAGCTTGTCCGAATGACGACTTTCCTCTACCGCACATCAACAAATTGGTGGACTTTACTGCGGGGCATGCGCTGTTCTCATTTATGGATGGCTTTTTCAGGTACAACCAGATCTTGATGGCACCCAAGGATAGGGAGAAGACTGCATTCACCACGCCGTGGAGAACCTATTGCTACAAGATGATGCCATTCGATCTGAAGAATGCTGAGGCTACTTATCAACGGGCTGCAACTAGGATCTTACATGATATGATCCACAAAGAGGTTGAGGTGTATGTGGATGACATGATCATCAAGTCCAAAGATAGAGAAAGCCACTCCACTGCCTTGAAGAAGTTTGTTGAACGGATTAGAGAATATCGGTTGCGACTAAATCCTCAGAAATATACTTTTGGTGCACAGCATGAAAAATGCTGGGGTTCTTGATCACACAAAGGGGCATTGAGGTCGATCCTTCCAAGATCAAGGCCATCTTAGAAATGCCACCACCAGGGACTGAAAAGGAAGTGCAAGGCTTTCTAGGTAAAGTACAATTCGTAAGACGGTTTATTGAAAAATTAACCTTGACTTGTGAACCACTACTTGGTCTCCTGAAGAAAGGATAGAAATTCCAATGGGATGTCCAATGCCAAGTTGCTTTCGAGCAGATCAAGTAGTAACTACATAACCCACCCGTGTTGTCACCGCCAGAGCCGGGGAAGCCGTTGTTTTTGTATCTGTCAGTAACCGGCACGACTATGGGTTGCATGCCTCTGCAAGAATCTGAGGATAAAGTGGAAAAGGCTATCTATTACCTGAGCAAGAAGATGCTGAAATACGAGACCCGTTACACTCTGCTAGAGAAAGCTTGTCTGGCCTTGGTATAGGCTGCCAGGAAGTTGAGGCACTACCTGTTAGCTCACTCAGTAATTCTGGTTTCGAGATTAAATCTCATCAAATATCCCTTCGAGAAACTAGCACTTACGGGTAGGCTAGCCCGTTTGTTGCTTCTTCTCTCCGAATTTGATTTGAAGTACATGACTCGCAAGTCTGTGAAAGGGAGAGCGGTAGTGGAGTTCCTAGCCGATCACCCAGTCGAGGAAGAGGAAGAGGAAGAAGAAGCAGTAGAGTATCTGTTCCCAAATGAGGCTATTCTGCAGGTTGAAGAAGAGATTTTGACTATGTACTTTGACGAAGCGTCAAACTAGTACGGGTATGGGATAGGGGTGTTGCTGATGGTACCCGACAATTCCCATATACCCTTAGTTTTCAAACTTCGGCTCAAGG
The DNA here is from genome assembly GCF_004153795.1 of Camellia sinensis. Taxonomy (NCBI): domain Eukaryota; kingdom Viridiplantae; phylum Streptophyta; class Magnoliopsida; order Ericales; family Theaceae; genus Camellia; species Camellia sinensis. Next base: position 1,853,779 of record NW_021026114.1, read on the forward strand.
TATCAAACAACGAAGCAGAGTACGAGGGGTGTATCACTGGCTTAGAAGCTGCCCTGGAACTAGGGGCAAAACGGTTGGATGTCATTGCGGACTCAAACTTGGTTATGTCTCAAGCGAAAGGAGACTGGAAGGTTAAGGAAGAAAGGATGAAAATCTATCACCAAACCCTGGACGTTCTAATTCCCAGGTTTGAGAAGCTAACCTTCACATATCTATTAAGAGAGAGCAACAGGTTCGTGGATGCTTTATCAACTCTATCTTCCATGAAAGACATCCCTTTGGGAGTCCGGATGCGTCCAATCATTATCGAACAGAGGCATGTGCCGGCCTATGAGCTAATCGTTGCAATAGATGGAGTACAAGATCAAAACCCCTGGTATCATGACATCTGGAACTTCTTAGAAAATGAGGTTTATCCACCAGGGGCAAATGCCAAAGACAAGAGGGCGATACAGCGAATGGCTGCTCAGTTTATCATCTGTAGGGGTAAATTGTACAAACGGGGCCATCTGGGAATGCATAAACTGTGTGTTGATGCTGAAGAGTAGAAGTACTTAATGGAGGCCATCCATGGAGGAGAGTGCGGATCACACATGCGTAGAGTGATGCTAGCTCGGAAGATTCTTAGACAGGGTTACTACTGGTCAACCATGGAGGAGGATTGTATTGGTTTTGTTCGACGATGCCACAAATGTCAGATCCGTGCCAATCGCATGAACATCCCGCCGTCGAAGCTGTACTACATGACTTCACCATGGCCTTTTTCAGTATGGGGAATTGATGTTATTAGGGCAGTTACTCCGAAGGGGTCGAACGGGCATGAGTACATCCTGGTCGAAATAGAATACTTTACAAAGTGGGTCGAGGCCCAATCCTACGCAGTGCTGAAAGCGTTACATGTAGCCAAGTTCATCATGAATAATATTATCTATCACTATGGGGTTCCGAATGAGATCATCTCGGACAATGGTTCCCACTTCAAGAAGGAAGTGATCGACTTGTTGGAGAAGTACAATGTGGCTTTTCATAAGTCATCCACATATTGGCCATAAACCAATGGAGTTGTTGAGGCCGCCAACAAGAACATCAAGCACATTCTATAGAAGATGGTGGAAACTGTAGACAGCGCCCGGGGAGGGGCCTCATGCTACAGTAAACAAAGTGTTTTGAAGGATTTGCCTCTCTCCTTGCTGAAGAAACTGATTCTTTGCCCTGCACATCTCTCAACACCGAGCAAACCATCAGTAGTGCCCAAGTCTTAAGGGCGGTCAAAAATGGGGTGTCTACAGAAACCTACAGGGATTGGCCAGATAAGCTGCCATTTGCTCTTTGGGGCTACAGAACATCGATTCGAACATCTACTGGGGCAACTCCATATTCTCTGGTTTATAGGATGGAGGTTGTTCTGCAGATCGAAGTTGAGGTTCCATCGCTGCGGGTGATGGCTGAGTACCAAATAGTGGAAGCAGATTGGCAGCAGAGTAGGTTTGAGGAACTTATGCTATTTGATGAGAGAAGGCTGAAAGCACTGTACCATCTCCAAGGTTATCAACAAAGGATCGTCAGGGCTTTCAACAAGAAAGTTAAGTCTAAGAATCTGAAAGAAGGGGATTTGGGGCTCAAAGACAACCGAGCTCCCATCCATAACCCTAGGGGCAAGTTCAGACCCAATTGGACTGGTCGTTACATCATCAAATCAATTTGGTCGGGTGAAGCTGTCATTCTAATGGACCTAGATGGCCGTGAGTTCTCCCAGCCAATCAACATGGACAAGTTGAAGAAATACTAGCCTTGAGAGGCTCGCTAGGCCGAAAACCTGAAAGGGTGACCTAGGCAAAAGTTAGAGCACAAAAAAAATTGAAATAAGAAAAACTGTGCTCACAAGGTTGAAAACCCAGAAAAGGCGGCCTTGGCAAAAGTCAAACCTGCCACAAACACTTCCAAATCAACTGTGCCCATGTGATTGTTTTGGTCATCTTTGTCTTTTCTACATCCAAGAGTTTGGTTGTGATTTTTGCTATCAGAGCTGGCTACAGTACAATGCAGTGCTATTCAGACAAGGGGAAACTTTCCAGTTTTTGGATTTGGGGTTGTGCATCTCAAGGATAGATTCCAAGTGTGTCCAGTTTGTGATCCTTATCAAAAATGGTTTCGAAAAGTTTTAATAAAAGTTGATTTTGTTCAAATTCATCTTTTTACAACTTTAGACCATTTTTGGACCAAAAGGAAACTTTTCAGTACCCACAACCTTCAATTTCATTGATTTCAATACAAAGTTCTCTGACTCTTGATACAAATTAAAGTTTCTTTTTTATTACATTCAAAAGGAAAACTTGAAAGTACAGATTAAAGCAATAAACTTGGGGCAGAGTCAGGTGTTCTTGCATCCCCTCCTAGAGCTCGTGGAAGCTTCAGATGCCAAAGTGGGCCCGATTTGCGCCTCATCTTCAAGCCAAGCTATGCATTTGCTAGAAAGGGCACAACTGAAAGTGCGAACGGGGGCTAGAAGTTCTCTTGTCCTCCTGTAACAGCGCCCGCGTGGGCCTCGCTGCTACAGTTCGGACTCAATTTGTGTCACGGTTCTAAATCTGCACCCCCTTCCAGAGCTTGTGAAAGCTTTAGATGCTGAAGTAGGCCCAGTTTGCGCCTCATCTTCAAGCCAAGCTATGCATTTGCTAGAAAGGGCACAACTGAAAGTGCGAACGGGGGCTAGAAGTTCTCTTGTCCTCCATACAGTGGAATACCGAGCTAACTATGAGCCTCGAATTAGAAATGAAGCTGGGTACTCTATCCCCTCTTTTGGGAAAGTCTGATCCTGTCCAAACTGATGCCGGAACAGGAATGGAAAGTAAAAGATACAGTGCATTAAGCCAATCAACTGAATGCCAGGTTGTCGGGACATGCTGTAGCTCATCTCAGGCAAATCAAACCAGGGGCAACGCCAAACAATGTCAACAGCAGATCTGTTGCACATCCATTGGCACCGCCATCCCTCGTTTGGGAAATCAACTAGCCGTGAATATGCAGTACAAGAGTCCACTACTTTCAACCTATCCATGAGCCAAACTTGGGGAGGGATGAAAAATAAGAGAGATTAAAGAATAGAGAGGTGTACGTGGAGAGAAAAAGTGAGAAAGGGTTTTGAGAAAAAAACAGAGCCTGAGGGCCGAGTGATGTGAGAAACTCATGTGAGAAGGGTGGGAAACATTACCTGTAAGAGTAGTGGACTTCCTGCGAACCTGGTCGTCTCTTGGCGACGGAAAGCATCCAAACCCATTAAAGTCTCGGCTAGTGTCAAACCAATACAGCTCTTGCCCTCTTTCAAGCCTTGGGCAACTTCTATCAACCAAATGCTAGACCCTTCGAAGCCAGGGGCAAGCAGGAAATGGGCCAACATGCATAAGAAAAGAGCATGCTGCCAAAAACCTTGCCAAAGATGGTCGTTACGGTCACCGGCGTTAGAAAATCGGTGAATGAGATTGGGAATGTCTAATTTTCCATTGTGAACTAAAGATCGAGCATCGTGAAAAGTGAGCCCACACATCCATCCAAAAGCTTGAATATAAGCAAAGCGAGGCTGGTGCAAGATTTCCTCGTCACGCTGTGATTCCATCAAAGCTTGGAATTCTTCAATTGTGGGACATATCTCTTATCCGCCAAAGTTGAAACATGTGTAATCAGATTCCAACATCTAGCTACGGCATGGAGGAATGGAAAACACAGCGGAGTGTGGCTCAGCGGGAATAGTGCATTTGTCCCAAAGCCCCGAAAATTCAACTTTTCCTACCCATCTAAAGTTGCAATCCAATCCGATAGTTTTCCAGTGAAGAATGGCTTCATTTAGGGCAAAAATGGAGCTGGAATGAAGAAACCACGAAGATGGAGCTTTTGTAGAAGATAAGGTGTTGAGTGGAAGACAGGTGGCAACAATCTGAAGGTTCCTTACATTGGTGGCCAACCGGCCAGTGTTGGTGGCTGACCGGCCACTTTTGTAGCCGACCAGTCAGTACTAGTGGCCGACAACCACTTTTGATAGCCGGCAGTATCTTTTTATGGCCGGTGGCCTTCCATTTTTCCCTCTGGGCCATCCATGTATTGAAAGTGCTAAGAACCTATGTTTTCTTTCACTCTTGGTGCATCTTTTTAGTCTCTCTTTAAGAATTTTTTCAAATTGCTTATCTAGTTGTTGGTTTTGCTTATCGGGTTGTTGCATTACTCATCGAGTTTTTTGTTTTGCTTATCGAGTTGTTACGATTTGCTTATCAAGTTGTAATTACATTGATTAGCCTGTCAAAGGCCTGTGTTGCTTATCAAGTTGTTTTGTTCTTTCAGTTGTTAGTTGGTTCACTACCTAATTAAGATGATGCAATTTGAACGTGCAGTTTCCAACAAAAAAATCAATCTCATTTTCATGCTGCACGATGTTATGCAATGCTCAGAATATAAAATGGTACACTTTTTTTTTTTAAACAAAAAGCTGTTTTCATTCCATTCATGGTTTCTTTTTACAAAGAGTACAAGTTTTTAAGAAAATAAAACTTCCTAAGGCTATACAATGTGCTAAAACTATTAGCACAAAGAAAACAAAGCAAAAAGTGTCTAAATTAGTGACGCCCATCTGAGGATCGAGAGGCCCTCTTCGTTCTCTTCTTGGGCATGGACTCGGAGCTATCGCCATCAGCACCACTATCTGAATCTGAGCTGGAGCCCTCCTCAGTATCTCCGCTCCCCTCCTCGGAGCCATCCTCAGCATCGCCACCGCTCTCAGAACCCGAGCCGGTGCCGTCGCCTCCACCATCAGATGACTCTGACTGCAGGCTTGCTGGCTCCTCGTCCTCATCTGTTTCATCATCCTCAGCGATAGGCTCTGGTGGACCGCTCTCGTCATGAGTACGTCTACCTGTGCCACACTTGTGTGCCGGAGTCCCTCGTCTCTCTCTCCATGCTATCGGGGAAGGCACTGAAGGTCCTGCTGCAGCTCCTACTGGGGCACCCGATGGAGCTAGCATCTGAAAAAGGGACCTAAAAAGGACAGTTTGTCGAATGCATCAGTTATAATATGCAAAGATGAGTATAGTAAGGAATGCATTGTGTGGGAGCAATATATCAATGCCGTGATGTAATAAATTCAGATCAGTATGGGGTAAATTGCAGTTGAAATGCTAATGTATCAGTATAAAATTTCATGATATGGCGTACAAACTGAAGGAAAACTTACTGGAATCCTGTACAGACTGAGTAGGTTCAGGCTAGTTTGAACCATCCCCATCAGAGAAGCCGCTAGCTCGAGAGCCTGTCCAGTGTACTCTATGGATGCCTGCAAATGTGTTGAAACGATCTGTGGTCTACAAAGCATGACTAAAATGAACTGAGTGTGAAAAATGTAAAGTATGGTACATACCGAGGTCAGGCCTCGAACTCCGACAAGCTCGTGACCAGCTGGTGTAGGTTCAATGGAAATCTAATAACTCTTCCCTCTGGATACCCAGCAGGTCAGTGTAGTGGGCAGCTCTGGCCACCCCACTTTCTGCCTCACCTGAGGGCCTCTCCTACCATGATCTTGGGGTGCCCTGGATCCTCCCACTATCTCCCCTACCACTGGAGCTCTGACTCTCACACCTCCACAGGCCCCAGTCAGAGGTGGCATGATATCTGTCTGGATAAAGATAGTGTAATCGCCCTGAAGCCTGAAAAAGTCGGCGTCCTAACCTCTCGTGAAGTCAATCATCTCCTGTGTGGTGTACCTCTCTATGACCCTCATGTACGTGGGAGGCGGCATCGGAGCCACCGGCTCAAGAAAGCCGGGGCTCTATCGCAGGAATCGCTTCCCTAGGAACCATGCTCGACAAACCAGGCCCTCAAGCAAAATTCGAAATCAGGACGCCTCTCGAGCATTAGCAAACTGATCTTTGACCCCGGCAGGCATCACTGCCCACAGCTGCCAGGTGATATACAAATTGTGAATATACGGGTTATTAGCTGCCATCAGAGATGCAATATGAAGTAAAGTTGAAATGACTGAAACGTTTGAGTTACCTCTACTGCGGTCACAGTGTTGAAAAATCAGAGAAAGAAGGAGAATGACTCTCGGGGCCTCCGCTGGCATCTCCCGTCGTATCTATGCGAGTACGGCACTATAGGAGGTATCTCTACCTCTGGCTTTGGGGTGAGCCTCGAAAAATAGACATGCACCCATAGCTACAGAAAGTGGCAGGATAACAGTGAGTGTGTATCAGAAGAGTACAGATAATGTAAAGCAGAAAGCAGCGGGCTTGCATTGCAGTGTACAGTGTGTGCAGTGTACAAAAAATGTAAAGTAGAAAGCAGAGGGTTTGCAAAGCAGTGTACAGTGTGTGTGCAGTGTATAGATAATGTAAAGCAGAAAGCAGAGGTTTTGCAAAGCAGTGTACAATGTGTGCAGTGTACAGATAATGTAAAACAGAAAGCATAGGGTTTGCAGTGTGCAGTGTACAGATAATGTAAAGCAGAAAGCAGAGGGTTTGCAGTGCTGTGTACAGTGTGTACAGAGTACAAATAATGTAAAGCAGAAAGCGGAAGGTTTGCTGTGCAGTGTACAGTGTATGTTATGTACAGGAAATACGAAGCAGAAATGTAAAGCAGAAGGGTAGGGTGTACCTCCCAGGCTCTCCAGTAGCCTCCTAGCAGATGCCCTCTCCAGTGAGAGTAGGAGCTCATGTATCCGTATAATGTGGCCAAGTCTGTGCTACCCCAGTCTTAGAATCGGACATAAGACAGGTCCACCAAAGCGCTCATGAGGTAGAGCCCGATGGTATTTGCCTGGTCAGCAAACAAAGTAGTACCAAACAAGAACATGAAGAACCCCCGGGCGTAGTACTCATTCTCCTCACGGGTCGTCGGTGTCGCCCCTCTAAAATGATCGGGAGATGGGTGGGCGAATTCCTAACAGATATATCTGAGCGGCCTCTAACTCACCCATGTCGTTGTCGTAAAGAATCGGATGACCCCCTACTTCTATGCTAGTGAGCATAGAGAAGTCAAAGCGAGTCATCATCATCTCCCCTGCTGTAGAGAAATGGAGGCAATCGGTGGTATCCCATCACCTCCCTACTAAAGCGCCCAGTAGAAGCCGGCTCGCGATGAGACATGTGAGCCCCATGCAAAATGCGCTGAAGCCAGCCTCGCCGATGATGTGATGGATGGCGTCAGGAAGCTCCATATAGCACTCCCTCACGGAGATGGTCCCATATCCATGAAAAGCATGTGAATCCCCCAGTGAGCAGGACAAACAAATTCAAGACAGTGTAAGAAATACAGTGCACAAAGTGTGTTCGGGTTGAATAGGTGAAAAGCAGTGTGAACTATAGAAGAATTGTAACCTACATTGCAGAAAATAAAAAGGAAGTGTATACCTCAGAGGCGCCATTGGATAAGTGTGACTCCAGCTCGCGTAGTAGGAGGTCCTCCAGTGTGCCTCGCACAAACCCCCTGAACTAGCGGATGCCATCGGGAGGCAGCACGTGTACCTCGGGATGGTACGTCGCTAGGTCAAATGGTTGAATGCTGAGTGGCAATGGCTCAAACTCGGGATCCATCTCCATCCCCAGAGGAGCTCCACTATGTGGGATGTCGTTTGCCATCTCGAGGAAGGATGTGGGATTGGTCGAAAATGTGGAAAACGTGCGGGAATGCCAAAAGTAAATATAAAGTCAACTTCGAGGGAGGAAAAATGGAAAAAAAGGTCAAGGCTCGAAAGAGGGCATGGAAATCAAGGGTAACTAGAGGGAAACAAACCCCGGGTGATGGAAGTCAAGAGGGAAACACCTACCGCGACTTTCAATCGGCTCAAAGTGTTTTGAACCATGAGGGTTTATCAAATCGGATGTTTGTGGGGTGTTGGAAAACACATGTATAGCTCGGATCTAAAGAGGGAGAAGGTTTAGAGAGCCTTTAGGATGATTTTCGGCCTTAGGGTTGTGTGGAAATGAAGTGTAGATGTATATTTAAAGGCCCGAGGTGAAATCTCCAATTTACCTCGAATCTGCCTGAAGTGTAGATGTATATTTAAAGGCCCGAGGTGAAATCTCCAATTTACCTCGAATCTGCCATCGGTGGCCGACCGGCCACCCGTGTGGCTGATCGGCCACCTTTGCTGGTCGATGAGTTTAATTTGTGGCCGATGGGTGGCCGGTGGATTCCTGGAGTGGCCGGCAAGCCTCTGATGCTCTCCTTGGTTATTGTTTTGCTGTTTGTGTCTGGATCTCTTAAGAAAATGCAAGGGAAGTACATTTTTTAAGCTCAAGTGGCCTCCGCAGAAGCTCCGGACTGTGTTTTCAGCATGTGATGCTCAGCACATACAAAGTGTATCCTTTTAATTTGTTGTAACTCCTTCGAGAGGTAAATCGGAAGTTGCGTTTCAATCTGTCTTGTTAACAATGGGCATTACTTTATTCAGTGTGTTGCATTGAATAATGTATGCGTTATTGTGTACAGAAAATGTATGTTGTGTTACATTGTATTATACATACTCTCATGTTTGTATAAAATATTCATGTTGCATTGTATTGCATTGTACATGCCCTTACATTCACATCGAATATGTGCTTCTCACGTTCGCATAGAACTTGCATTCCTATTGTATTGTACTTGTCAAAGTTTCTTCCTTGTGCAGGCACAATATTGTATGTACGGTTCATTTAAAGTAGGTGCAACCAGAGGATATTGTATGTACAGTTCATTCAGAGGAATTCTGGGTAAGATCATTCCTGTCCTTTTGGCTCCCTTGTTGGTTGGAAACATTTGGGTACGCCTGGTGTTTACACCAACACCTTTTTTGTTGGTTAGAAACATTCGGGTACGCTCGGTGTTTACACCGATACCTCTTTTGTTGGTTAGAAACATTCGAGCACGCTTGGTGTTTACACCACTTCTTATTGGTTAGAAACATTTGGGTACGCCCAGTGTTTACACCACTCTGCTTTGGTTAGAACATTCGGGTATGCCCAATGTTTATACCACCCCTTTTGGCTAGAAGCGTTTGGGACGTGTGTGCGACGCTTTTACCGCCTCTTTGGTTAGAAGCATTGGGTTGTGTGCTCAATGTTTATACCTTACTTTGGTTAGAAGCGTTTGGATCGTGTGCTCGATGCTTATACCATCCTTCCGGTTAAAAGCGTTTGGATTGTGTGTCCGACGCTTATACCACCCTTCCAGATAGAAGCGTTTGGCACATGTTTCAACGCTTATACCACTTTGTTTTGGTTAGAAACATTGGAATGTGCTCTGATGTTTATACCACCCTCCGGTGTTTGCACCGCTTTCTTTTCCCTCTCGCGCGCGGCGCGTTAGGATGCTTTGGTTAAATGTATCTGGACGGGTTCCAATGCTTACACCGCTCTTTGCTTTGATTGCCTAATGGTTAGATGTGTTTCGCTCGTTATTACTATTCTCTGTGGTTTAGAACCATAGGTTCGCACACTTTTCTCCTCGTGTGCGCCACGCATTGGAATCTTGTTTGCCGCCTCAGGTGCGCCCGATGGATGTTGCTCTTTACCTTTTCTGCGTGATACATAGTTAAGTTTGTATAATTTTCTTATATCCTTTCTGCATGAAATGTGGTTTGGTTCGTGTTACCTGCTTTTGATGTAGCGTTTTGTGAGGGCCGAATAAATGCTATTACGCACGGAGGGCAAATAGATTGAAGAGAAACCAAGAAGTGAATTACATGGCTCCATCCCAGAGGAATAAAGGCTGAATAATCAGTTGTAGACCTGGCCGAGTACAAACGGTTTGCCGAATGGGGGATTATTCATTGGAAGAAAAGTGGGCCCACCCGTCACCATCAAGGACGACTACAAATAAGGAGAGTGTCAGCTAACATGAGGTACGTGAGAACAAGTAAGTTTAACTTAAGATATAAGCAACCAAGAGGGTATGCACCGACTTATCCGTCAGAGTACTAATTCCGGCACCCCCGACCGGAGTGTTCATTCCTTTTCAAGTGACTAGCTGAGGATCACGAGCGTCCTACAGGATCCAAAGAGTATTTCCAAACCACTTCTCCACAATTGGCACCATCTGTGGGAATACTTCAGCATATCCATGGCAGGCGTAATAGAAGATCATCCGGTAGTCACTGGCAACCTTACACCACGAGATGATACCACTCCAAGTAATATGCTCGGAGCAGAGAATATTACCACACGAAGGGCCTTGAACTTCAACTCACCTTTGACTTTAGCGCACGAGACAATGCAAGTGATTATGGATCAAGCAAATCAAAATGAACAAAGATTGGAAAACATGATGGCTGAGAACGAAGGCCTTCGACATGATTTAGCCTTGGAGGTGGAAAAATCCCAACAGGCTGCACGCCAAGACCCGGGCCAACCTCTGAGAAAGGACGGTCGACAACCTTGAGTTTGAAGACACGATAGTGGCAGTGACTCTGACTCATAATCCCCAGAACCTGCAAAGAAGGGACGAGTCGAAATCTCTACCTACTCTGAAGGACGTCTGCGTGCACAGAATAAGCGAAGAAGAAAAGATTCAGATGAAGAGGATCAATATGACCCCTTTGTGCGATGGATCGCAAGGGTAGTACTACCCAAAAAGTTCAATGCTCCATCGGTCACCCTATACGATGGGAAATCAGATCCCACTAACCACATCCGTCATTATAAGCAAGCCATGACGCTGCATGTAGATGATGAGGCCCTCATGTGCCGAATATTCCTGAGCAGTTTGGGACTATAGGCCGTCAGATGGTATTATAAATTGGAACCGGCGTCGATTAAGAGGTTCCATCAACTCCAAAAATCCTTCAGGGCAAGGTTCATTACCAATGAGGTCCATCCGTAGCAAGCCGATTCTCTCTGGGCAATGCAAATCCAACCAAGGGAGACCTTACATGCGTATTCGACATGCTATTGGGAATGCTTTAATCTCGTAGATGATGCCTACGATGATTCCATGGCCATCACCGCCTTTAAAATGGGGTTGTATCCTAATAGTGCCCTCCGCAATTCCTTGACCAGAAGGCCCCCTAAAACAGTCTGGTCGTTAATGAAGAAAATCGAGGAATACTGCAAAGTGGAAGATGATGCTTTGCGGGTCAAAGCCGAGCACAAGGCCAACAAGACAGCTCCATCTGAAATTGTTCGGCCGATAAATTATGTACCATCACGAAGCCCTGAACCACGAAATCGGACTAAATAAGACAAAAGACGAGATTCACGCCGATCAAATGACTAATGTCCACACTGGGCTAATGAACAACTTCAAGTGGATAGCAGGCGCATAAGGCATGCGGACAAGAAATATACGGAGTTGTCAGAGCCGATCAACACGGTTATGTCTAAAGTTCAACATCTTCCGTTCTTCAAATGGCCATCCAAGATGGTGGGACCTCCCGACACGAGGAGACGGGATAGGTGGTATGAATATCACAAAGACCACGGTCATGATACCGACAGCTACTATGCTTTGAAAGATCACCTTGAGGAGTTGGTACATGACGGTTGTCTTAAGCAACACGTCCAAAAGAACAACTTAACCAAAACAGTTGCTTTACGACAAGATTCACCTTCGCTCGGCGTAATCCATATGATATATAGCTTGCTGACAACATCTGTCGTGCACACAATTCAGTCGCATCCTAATCCCCATAAGCAAATCACGCCAGCGAAACGGCCCCATGAAGCTGCGAGTATTACTTTCGATGATTCAAATTTGGCCAGTGTAACGCTTCCCCACATTGATCCCTTGGTCATCGAATTACGTGTAAACCGATTCACCGTTGAACGTGTTCTCATTGACCAAGGGAGCACTTCGGAAGTTATGTACTACAAGACCTTCATCAAACTCGGCTTCACTGAGTTAGACCTGTCTCCAGCCCATTATCCGTTATTCGGCTTCAACGCTAATCTGGAATATCCATTGGGAAAAATTACGCTTCCAGTCCGAGCAGGCTCCCGATCAGTGGATGTGAAATTTTTGGTTGTCAAGCTTCCTTCGTCGTATATTCCCATCATGGGACGAACTTGGCTACATACCTTGCAGGTCGTGCCGAGCACCTATCATCAACTACTTCGCTTCCCAACTGAACGCGGCATTGAACAAATTCGTGGTTCCCAAAAATCAGCACAAGCGTGTTATCTTCTTGCCGCAAAAACAAAAAAAGAGCTGGAAGAGAGTTCTATTGAGGTGCTGGATCGAGAGAGCCTCGACGATGATGGGCGGCTCACAAGTGAAAAAGAAACTGAGGCTCTGGATCGAGTTGAAATTGATGAGAATCCTGACAAGTTCTTCATGGTCAGCGCTACCTTGAGTAAAGTCAACAGGCAGCAACTAATTTCCTTCTTACTCGGCAACCTTGATGTATTCGCGTGGTCGCTGTATGAAATGCCGGGGGTGGATCCATCTGTTTCTCAACATCGTTTAAACGTTGACCCTAAATGTAAGCCGATTATTCAAAAAAGCCGGCGGTCAGCCGCAGAACACACTACTGCCGTTGTTGAAGAACTTGACCAGTTGCTTGATGCCGGGGTGATCCGGGAAGTGACCTATCCCACATGACTATCGAATATTGTGGTTGTAAAGAAGAAAAATGGGACTTGGCGTGTTTGTGTGGATTTCACGGACTTAAACAAAGCTTGTCCCAAGGATTGCTTTCCCTTCCCCAGAATAGACCAACTCGTAGATGCCACCGCGCATCATCAACGTATGAGCTTCCTGGACGCCTACAAAGGCTACCATCAAATTGCCATGCATCCGGAAGACCAAGAGAAAACTGCATTCCTTACCCCAAGAGGAACCTATTGCTATAAGGTTATGCCTTTCAGGTTGAAGAATGCGGGGGCAACTTACCAAAGACTACTCACTGCTATGTTCAAGGAGCAACTTGGCCGTACTATGGAAGTGTCTATTGATGATATGGTGGTCAAGTCCAAAGAAGAGCAAACTCACCTCCAAATGCGCATTCAGGATTGGATCTAGAAAATTCCTTGGCTTCATTGTTAACCACCGCAGAATCGAAGGCAACCCGAGGCAAATCACAGCAATCCTAGAACTCGGCTCTCATTAGTTGGTCAAAGAGGTTCAAAAGCTGATGGAGATGGCTGCCGCACTCAACAGGTTCATCAATCGTTCCACAGATCGCTGCCGACAATTCTTTCATACCCTTCGGGAGGGTAAAGCTTTTGAATGGACCTCCGAGTGCGAAGCCGCTTTGAACGGTTTGTAGACTTACCTCCGATTAGTTCCACTATTGACAACACCTTCGGTAGGTGATCTGCTCATTTTAAATCTGGTAGTTTTCGACTAGGCTGTCAGCACTGTACTGATAAAGGAAGAACTTGGGGAGCAACGGCTAGTCTATTATGTGAGCAAAGCAATGGTTGACGCCGAAACACGTTACCCTCCGTTGGAGAAACCTATCCTTGCTCTTGTCATGGTAGCAAGAAAACTAACGCATTATTTTCAGGGGCATACCATTGGGGTACTCACGGACTACCCCCTCCGGTCAGTACTCCGTAGTGCAGAAGCATCAAGGCACATTTCAAAATGGGCTATGGAACTCGGCCAATATGATATTCAATTTGTACCCAAAATCTCGATCAAAGGGCAAGTGCTCGCCGACTTTGTTGCTGAATTCACTGGAGGCCTTGCCGACTTTAAGTCTGATCATATTCAACCTAAGCCAAACTGGAGAATTTATGTTGGGGATATTTGGCAAATGTATTGTGACGGATCGTCAAACAAACATGCCAGTGGGGCAGGCGTAGTGATCGTGGCTCCCGATGGGGCAATAATCAAGTAGGCTGTCAAACTGCGCTTTGATGCATCGAACAATGAAGCTGAATACGAAGCATTGTTAACCGGCCTACGGAATGCATATCTCCTTGGTGCTCAGCATCTGCTTATCTTCTGCGATTCAAAGCTAGTCATCAACCAATTGAAAGGGGAATACACAGCCAAAAATGACCGTATGGCAGCTTACATGAAAACGACGAATTCTTTGCTGGCAAAATTCGACTATCATGAACTAAACCAAATAACTCAGGATCAGAACGCACATGCAGATTCCTTGGCCTGCCTAGCCTTCGCCATCAACTCAGAAATCAAATGGACAATTGAAGTAGGATTCATCCCTGAGCCGAGCATTGGCCCCTCAAAGTCGATTCAAATTAATGTCATAGAATCAGGTCCAAGTTGGATGGACCCTATCACTGTATTCCTATCTTCTGAAAAGCTCCCGGCAGAAAAGAAAGAAGCACACAAACTACGAAACAAAGCCCTGTGATATTACTTGGATCCGCAAGGAAAGCTCTACAAAAAATCCTTCTCTGGTCCATATCTAGAATGCGTTCATCCGGATAAAGTCGAAGAACTCTTGACTGAAATACAAGAAGGTAGTTGTGGTGCCCATTCCGGCGAGCGCTCTTTGGCTCATCGAGCCGTGGCACAAGGGTATTATTGACCGACAATGAGAGCTGATGCCGAGTGTTACGTTAAGAATGTGAACAGTGCCAAAAGTTTTCCCCATTAACCCGTTTGCCAGCTGAAGAGTTAAGCTCTATCACCAGTCCTTGGTCGTTCGCCCAATGGAGAATTGACATCGTCGGACCACTACCTCGGGCCCGGGGCAACAAGTGATTTTTGATTGTCGCGACGGATTACATCACAAAGTGGGTCGAAGTGGAGGCACTAACGCACATTCGAGATACTGATGTTAAGTGTTTTGTATGGAGAAATATCATAATACGATTCGATATTCCAAGAGCACTTATTTTAGACAACGGCACCCAGTTTGCTTATGGCGTCTACCTGGAACTATGCAGCACGTATGGTATTCGGCCTTATTGCTCCACGCCGGCTTATCCACAGAGCAATGGTCAAGCCGAAGCCTCCAACAAAGTCATCTTGGACGGCATCAAGAAGAGGCTGGAAAAAGCTAAAGGAAAATGGGTCGAAGAGTTACCGAGTGTGTTGTGTTCTCATCGCAATATGCCGAGGCGTTCCACTAGGGAAACACCGTTTGCTTTATGTTTTGGAACCCAGGCAATCATCTCCCTGGAGATCGGCCTCCTAACCTTGAAATCGAAAGTTTTTGGTATGGGCCAAAATGTTGGCCTTGGATCTGACTCTGATTGAAAAATGACGGGACCGTGCCCTTGCGTCTATGGCACGGCACCAGCAAAAGCTTGCTAAGTTGTATAATCAACGTGTTCAGCTACACCGCTATACACCAGGAGAATTGGTCCTCAAGAAAGTATTTCCGGCTGCCAGGAATCCGGCTGACGGAAAACTGGGTCCTAACTGGGACGGCCCCTATCAGATTGATTCAATCATGGGAACAGGGGCATATCGGCCCAAAGACATGTCTAGGAGAAGTTTGCCACGTCCTTGGAATTCCACTCATTTGCGTAAATTTTATCATTAACCCGGTATGTGGGGCATGATGACTTGTTTTGAGTGTTCGTCGTGTACAACTTTCACTTTTAAAATAAAAGGACTTCTTATCTCACAATATGGAATTTTAGTTCGAAGTAAAAGCCTCCGTATTCAGAGCGCCCTTCGTGGATGTCACGATTAGCCAAGTCAAAAGCCTCCAAATTTGGAGCCCCATCCGTGCACGACATGTTTGGGCAGAATAAGCCTCCGGATTTGGAGCGCCCTTCGTGGATGCCACTATTGGCCAAGTAAAAGCCTACGAATTTGAGCCCTATTCGTGCACGTCACGTTTGGGCCGAATAACCCTCCGGATTCAGAGCGCCCTTCGTGGATGCCACGATTGGCCAAGTCAAAAGCCTTCGAATTCAGAGCCTCATCCGTGCACGACATGTTTGGGCCGAATAAGCCTTCGGATTCGGAGCGCCCTTCATGGATGCCACGATTGGCCAGGTAAAAGCCTCTGAATTCGGAGCCCCATCCATGCACGACATGTTTAGGCCAAATAAGCCTCCGGATTCAGAGCGTCATTCGTGGATGCCACGATTGGCCAAGTCAAAAGCCTCCGAATTCAGAGCCCCATCCTTTCACGACACGTTTGGGCCGAATAAGCCTCTGGATTCGGAGCGCCCTTCGTGGATGCCATGATTGGCCAAAAAAAAGCCTCCGAATTCAGAGCCCCATCCTTTCACGACACGTTTGGACCGAATAAGCCTCCGTTCATCCGGATAAAGTCGAAGAACTCTTGACTGAAATACAAAAGGTAGTTGTGGTGCCCATTCCGGCGAGCGCTCTTTGGCTCATCGAGCGTGGCACAAGGGTATTATTGACCGACAATGAGAGCTGATGCCGAGTGTTACGTTAAGAATGTGAACAGTGCCAAAAGTTTTCCCCATTAACCCGTTTGCCAGCTGAAGAGTTAAGCTCTATCACCAGTCCTTGGTCGTTCGCCCAATGGAGAATTGACATCGTCGACCACTACCTCGGGCCCGGGGCAACAAGTGATTTTTGATTGTCGCGACGGATTACATCACAAAGTGGGTCGAAGTGGAGGCACTAACGCACATTCGAGATACTGATGTTAAGTGTTTTGTATGGAGAAATATCATAATACGATTCGGTATTCCAAGAGCACTTATTTTAGACAACGGCACCCAGTTTGTTATGGCGTCTACCTGGAACTTGCAGCACGTATGGTATTCGGCCTTATTGCTCCACGCCGGCTTATCCACAGAGCAATGGTCAAGCCGAAGCCTCCAACAAAGCATCTTGGACGGCATCAAGAAGAGGCTGGAAAAAGCTAAAGGAAAATGGGTCGAAGAGTTACCGAGTGTGTTTGTGTTCTCATCGCATATGCGCGGGCGTTCCACTAGGGAAACACCGTTTGCTTTATGTTTTGGAACCCAGGCAATCATCTCCCTGGAGATCGGCCTCCTAACTTGAAATCGAAAGTTTTTGGTATGGGCCAAAAACAAATGTTGGCCTTGATCTGACTCTGATTGAAAAATGACGGACCGTGCCCTTGCGTCTATGGCACGGCACCAGCAAAAGCTTGCTAAGTTGTATAATCAACGTGTTCAGCTACACCGCTATACACCAGGAGAATTGGTCCTCAAGAAAGTATTTCCGGTGCCAGGAATCCGGCTGACGGAAAACTGGGTCCTAACTGGGACGGCCCCTATCAGATTGATTCAATCATGGGAACAGGGGCATATCGGCCCAAAGACATGTCTAGAGAAGTTTGCCACGTCCTTGGAATTCCACTCATTTGCGTAAATTTTATCATTAACCCGGTATGTGGGGCATGATGACTTGTTTTGAGTGTTCGTCGTGTACAACTTTCACTTTTAAAATAAAAGGACTTCTTATCTCACAATATGGAATTTTAGTTCGAAGTAAAAGCCTCCGTATTCAGAGCGCCCTTCGTGGATGTCAGATTAGCCAAGTCAAAAGCCTCCAAATTTGGAGCCCCATCCGTGCACGACATGTTTGGGCAGAATAAGCCTCCGGATTTGGAGCGCCCTTCGTGGATGCCACTATTGGCCAAGTAAAAGCCTACGAATTTGAGCCCTATTCGTGCACGTCACGTTTGGCCGAATAACCCTCCGGATTCAGAGCGCCCTTCGTGGATGCCACGATTGGCCAAGTCAAAACCTTCGAATTCAGAGCCCCATCCGTGCACGACAGTTTGGGCCGAATAAGCTCCGGATTCGGAGGCCCTTCATGGATGCCACGATTGGCCAGGTAAAAGCCTCTGAATTCGGAGGCCCATCCATGCACGACATGTTTAGGCCAAATAAGC
>NW_021026114.1:1887810-1966204 GCF_004153795.1 Camellia sinensis
CTCTGATACCACTCTATCACGACCCAAACCCGGCCCTATGGGTTTAGCACCGTAACCGGCCAGTAATCCGAGATTACCGAAGGCCTGCAGAACAGTAGAATAGTAAAACAGAGTACAGGGCCTGACAGAAGCCAAAACAGTAAATAAACAATGTCCAATGAGCTGTGACAGTCTATATGCAAAAAGACTTTTCATACATTTGTACGTAGACAGTACAGAACAGTATGCACAATATATATACAATTATTCAGACTAGGGACTCCATCCCTTACATAGCAGTACAGTAAACGTTCAGTCTATACAATCCATTCGATTATAACAAACAGCAAGACAGCGCAGAAGAGGGAATTGTAAAACACCCCTAAGCCTTAACACGATAGGCTCGGAACCTCGCAGTGAGGCACATAGGCTGGCTTGACAAAACTGGAGTAACTCTGACGCTTCTAGACGCAGTCTGGTGCCTGTACACCTACATATATATATGAGCAGTGAGCTAAAGCCCAGTGAATAACATAATGCGTAAAGAGGTTAAGAATGAATATCCTTACAGTGTGAAATTAAACAGTATTTTAGTTGTTCAGTCAGTACAGTCATATGTGGTACACCCATTAGCATAACAGTACAGTAAGCAGTAGGTCTTAAAAGACCGAACAGTAATGATGGCCATCAGTCAGTAAACAGTAGTGGTTCCAACAAGGGAACCGACAGAGATTTCTGTCACAGTAACAGTAAACAGTAGGTGCTAAGGATGCCACAATACAGTTCAGAATATAGGACATACATTCATTCAGTTAACAGTATCAGTTCAGAAAACAGTATAGTTCAGTTGTTCAGAAGATAATCAGTTGAACATATCTTTACACAATTGTTACTCACAGAGTTCTGGGCTACAGTATGCTAGAGCGTGTCTCTCCAGTCGCCAACCCTACACAATTAACAGATTGAACACACTAAGCTATACAGCTGGGAAAGATAATAACTTAACCCCTAATGCCTCGGTGTGTTCTACATCTATATCCTCAACAAGACGCCTTAAACTAGGCCTAAGAATGCCTAGAATGGGATGAGGATGCAAAGATGTACATTTAAAAGCATTTTCAGAAAAACAGAGTTCCGCTCGAGCGCAGGTTTCCCCGCTCGAGCGGTCATGCAACAAAGGTACACGCTCGAGCGTAAACTTTTCCGCTCGAGCGTACTGTAAAAGTACTGGATGGGTGAAATCTCCGCTCGACGCCCGCTCGAGCTTGAGACATGACTCCGCTCGAGCGCCCAATCCTCCGCTCGAGCGGACTGCAAAACAGTGCAGAGAGATGCTGGTTGCTCGGATTCCACGCTCGAGCGTAACTTTCCCCGCTCGAGCGGAAGTGCGAAATCTGGAAAACCCAGATTGCACCTCCAAGCTCAAACTCAAGTTTAAATGCATCAAAACCGATCCTCTTGGGCTGAATTTCCAGAAAACATTTATAAACACATAGAATAACATGGTTCAAAGCTCAATTTGAGAAACATGATGAGTTCATGGTCTTTTGTAAAAATATGGGCATGCATGTACAATTTGATGATAGATAACTTCAAAACTTCAAAATAAAGGCATGCATGCATGAGCTAGGCTCCAATTCAACATATATGGACCAATTCAAGGCTCAAATCACTAGAGGCTCAAAAACTAAGCATGAACAAGTTCAAATACAGTAATAGAAGGTTAAATTCTCTTACCTAAGTCTAGTATTCAAGGCAAGGAAGCTCAACTATGCAAATCTCCTACAAATTCTTCAAGTTTCTAAGCAAATTGTGAAGAACTCAAGCTTTCTCTCCCTCTCTCCCTCTCAAGTCGGCAAGAGCAAGGAAATGGCTGAACAAAATGTTGCCTACGTGTCTAATGAGGTTCAAATATATTGTATTTAGTGGCCACTAAGTGGTCTAATGGTAATTAAGTCCAAAACTCGCAATCCATCAGTATTTAATCTAATTTAATCATACCTAATCAGTTTTCAGGTAATTATACCATAAAATCACATTAATTATGATGATCATAAAACATCAATCAATTCCCGGTTCGGCCGCCAATAAGGCCATCAATTAGCAGTTTAAACATAAAACGTGAACAAATCAAATAATCAATCAAACAGATAGAATACAGATTAACGCACATACTCAGTCAATTCAGTTCCAGTTTTCAGTCAGGCAGTTCAGTACTTTAATCAGTTCAATTATCAGTCATAATCAGTTCAGTTATCAGTAATCAATGTTCATCGGTAAGCAGTGGTGAGGGTTATTACACTAGTGCAAGTGGCCGGCCGGCCACTTCCCTTTCCAGAATCCCAACTTTACTGCAACAGAGATCAACAAAGGCGCAACAATGCATTTACAAGGAAATGTGTGTGCAACTACTCTCCTTATTATTTCTCAAGCTCAAAGGAGCGTAGTACTTGACTCTCAAGCCACCAATCACGCATCTCAATGCCCGATGGCCAAAGAGCCAAGCTCTCACAATGTTAGTGAATGCACAAACAACACATAAGAGCCTCCACCTCTATCATGCATGATTAAGAGGGTTGGAGACCAAAAAAATGCAACATGTTTCATCACTTTGAGTATGAAATGTGCCACATTCCTTGTGTTCGGATTAACATCCGATCCAAACACAATGCGACGCAATCAAGATGTTCATCTTTCAATACTAAAATGACATGCACAAGACTCTATCGTGCAAGCAATGCATGCAAGACATGTTAAGGGGCCAAGAGCACTAAAACAAGTGAAGGACATTACACATGAGGTATGCATTATCAATCTCAAATTGTCAAACCAACTATGGACAGACCTACATCATGCCAAAATAGAGGCAAAATCATGCTGGAAATAAAGCACCAAAAGTAACAACAACATGCTCATGCATGGGCTCGCAAGTTAGGCATTAAACACAACTCTCAAACACAATGAAAGAGTGATAAATAAGACAGTATAGTATAGATATAGGCACTGAAATCATATGCCAAATGATGACATATCATGCGAACATCACAAGTATAGCATGCTAGAGGGCTTAAAGCATTAAAGCTAGTGAAGTACACAACACTAGGGCTATGCAATACAATGCTCAATGGACTAAGCCAGCCCTAAACAGACCTCATGCATGCCAAGACAAAGGCTAAAACATGCTGAAACGATAGCCCAAAAGCTTAGACAAGCAGGCATACGTATTGGCTCATCAATAAGGCATAAGACAGAACTCACAAAAGCTATGAAGGATTGGAATATGTGAGAGTGTGACTACACCATATCCTCTGAAATCATGTATAAAATGATGCCAAAACATGCAAACATCACATTCACAACATGTTAAAGGCCCCAAAACTCAAAGCTCGTCAAGGCCCTTTACACTACAACCATACTAAGCAATGCTCAAATGACCTTAACTATTCAAAACAGACCTAAGGAAGGTCGAAATAGTAGCAAAAACATGCTAGACTCACAGCACAGATGGCAAGAAAAATATGCCCAAGTATTGGCTCACAAACAAGACATGATGCTCAACTTCTCAAAAGAAATGAAAGAGTGACTTAAGTGGAAGCATGGCAAAGATATAAACTCTAAAATACCATGCCAAATGATGCCATATCACAGAAACAGCACAAATAAGGCATGCTAGAGGTCTCAAAACATAAGGCTAGCAAAGCTAGCTAAGCCATAGCTATACAATGCAAGCCCCAAGAGACTAAAACCACTCAAAACAGTCCTAAAGCATGTCAAAACATTATAAAAAATGTGCTGGAAACAAGCTAATACATGCTAGAACAATAGGCCAAAACATCAAGTATGCTAGGCTAGTAAGCAAGAATGCACTACAAGTGCAAAAACCAAGCAAGAGGTGACCTCACCAACCAAAATCAGAGCTAAAGCATGCTAAAACTAGGGTAAAAGCATGTGCGAGCATAGCCAAAATAAGCTAGAATGATGAGCCAAAGTAGCAAGCATGCAAGGCTAAATAACATGATTACGCTACAAGTGTAAGAAGCATACATGAGGTGACTCAACCAAATCAAAATAAAGTTATGCCATGATGAAATAAGGCCAAAAATAAGCTGAGAACAAGCCAACACATGCTAGAAAAACATGCTCAATAATTAGGCCAACAAGACAAGCAAGCAAGACAAGAGGAGACAGGACCACCATCTCCGATTTGGGGTCTCAAAACCACCTTTCCACCACTGAAATTCCTCTGGAATTTAGTTGTTAAAAGGCCAAAAAGAGATGATCTCGAAAGCCATAAGAGATAGCACAAAGCAAAGCAAAATAAGCCACAAAAGGGGGTAGACTACCCCTAACTCAAACAAGGCCTTAAAAAACCATTTTTAACACTCAAAAACAAGGGTTTTTGTAGTTAACAACCAAGCCTAAAACAACATGCAAAGGTGTCTAAGAGAGTATACAAAAAATAAGCTTAAAAGGGGAAAAGGCTTACCCTTGAAGCACAACAACAAAACCAGCAACTTCTGAGCCAAAACCAACTTTTGAAGCTCCCACAAGACCCTCAAGCACCTCAACAACAAGGTATTGGTGTTTGACTAGGTGTTCCTTTGCAAAAATATGGAGAAAACACACTTCTAAGCACTATAGAGCACAATATATAGAGAGAGTGTGAGAATTCTAGACAGAGAGAGATTTTTTGTCTCTAAAAAGTCTGAACCCCCCTAAAGGGGGAGGGAGCTCCCCTTATATAAGAAATGCAAGCAAAAGCTTGCTTGACAAGCTTGAAACTTGCCCCCATCCCTCCATGGAGGATGATTCAGTGAGCCACAGATGGCCCAAAAGATCTGAAAATATCTAAAAAGGAGAAAAAGTGGTTGTCGGCCAGTTAAGGTGGCCGGCCGGCCATTTCCACTAGCCGGCCGGCCACTTGAAGTGGCCTACAAGAGGGAAAAGTGGCCGGCAGATGCGAAAAGTGGCCGACAAAGCCCTCTTCTCCTCAGGGCAAGAGGCAACAAGGTTTGGCCCAAAAACCAAGGCCAAAACACAAAGGCTTAAGAGGCTCAAAGACAAGGCACCCAGCTGAGACATTCGGGCGCTCAAAATAAGC
The DNA here is from genome assembly GCF_004153795.1 of Camellia sinensis. NCBI lineage: Eukaryota > Viridiplantae > Streptophyta > Magnoliopsida > Ericales > Theaceae > Camellia > Camellia sinensis. The sequence continues at coordinate 1,892,891 of NW_021026114.1, forward strand.
ACAAACATGTGCAATCATCGCGTGCACAAACGATGACATCTGAGTCTTAAGGTCGGTCAAAAATGGGGTGTTTACACATACAAATGAAAAGACAACGCGGTTTCAAATCGTATTAAATGAATGAAATGTACGAAGGGGCGGGAAACTGTAATGATGCTCAAAAGTAGGCGCCCTGACGCTTGCATTGGAGTAAGGGATACTGTCGTACTTTCTAACTCTCTAGGTCCAAGGGCCAAACATGTCGATTAACTAACGTTAATAGGATGTTTGGGGGGCAATTGTGGGGGCCGAATAAATTCTATTACGCACGGAGGCTGAATAGATTGAGGAGAAACCAAGAAGTGAATTACATGGCTCCATTCCGAAGGGATAAAGCCCGAAGAACCAGATCAGCCGAATAATCAGCTCTAGACCTGGCCAAGTACGAATAGGTAGTAGAACGAGTGATTATTCATTGGAAGAAAAGTGGACCCAACCGTCAACATCAAGGACGACTATAAATAAGGAGAGTGTCAGCCAACATGAGGTACGTGAGAATAAGTAAGTTGAAGTTAAGATATAAGCAACCAAGAGAGAATACACTGACTTATCCGTCGGAGTGCTAATTCCAGCACCCCCGACCGAAGTGTTCATTCCTTTTCAGGTGACTAGCTGAGGATCACGAGCGTCCTACAAGATCCAAAGAGTATTTCTGAACCACTTCTCCACATGTTTCTTTGCATAACATTTGAATCTAGATGTTTCGTTATACTCTCATTGCATGATCATAAGTTATGTTCTGCATCGTGCATATCATTTGCATCTTGCCCTAGAACTACGCTGGTTTGATTCCTTGCAAAGGGTTACGTAGGCAGCCTGTGGGCGCAACCGTTCTTTGTTTTGATTACTTGTTTGTCTAAGTCTCCGGCCTTGTCAAAAATGGGTCATCTCTGGGCTTTGTCATTCCCTCTCGTCATTTCATGACTTCCAAATTTTGTCAAAGAGGGGCAACTGTAGACACCCCATTTTTTACCGTCCTCAAGACTTGGACGTCATAGTTTGAACACCCGATGATTGTGCATGCTCGTGTTCGTTCTGAGTCTCTGAAGGTCTTGACTGAGCGCCTTGCCTTGGAGCCTCTCAACTTGTCTGTTTTGTGCTTGGTGGTGGACCAAGAACTTGTTGCTTTGAATTTAGAGGACAGGGTGCCTTGTCGGCCATCCCCAGTGTCCATCGGCCATGGCTTGTGCTTGTCGGCCATCAGTGGTGGCCGATCGGTCACACTGATGGCTGATCGGCAACATGTGTGGCCGGTCGGCCACTACTGATGGCCGACGGCCATTTTTCTCATTTTTCAGATATTTTATGTGCCAGTTGTGCCAGCTGTTAATCACTGAGTGTATCCTCCATACGCATGTATGGAGGGATGAGGCCAAGTTTTTGGCTTGTTTTCCTACATAATGGGGTCTCTCTCCCCCATTTTGGGGGTTAAGAAATTTGTTAGCAAAATTTCACTCTCTCTCTAGAATCTTCTCTCTCTTCCTATTTAGTGCTTGAAAGTGAGTTTTCTCTACATATTTGCACTAGCACCCTTAGCCAAACACCTTGACCTTAGAGTTGAGGTTCCTTAAAGCTTGGTTTGAGGTCTTAAGCTTGGTTTTGGCTCAGATTTGCTCCTGTTTTAGTGTTGTGCTTCAAAGGTAAAGGCTTACCTCTTTCAAGCTTTGCTTTAGTTAGTCGTTTAGCCCCCTTTGCATACTATTTTGAGGCTAGTTTTAACCTCTAAAAAACTCTATTTTTATGGTTTAAAATAGTGGTTTGGGGTATGTTTTGGAGTTAGGGGTAGTCCACCCTCTTTTTGTAGCTTGTTTGCTAAGGTGTTGTGCTCTTTTTCAAAGCTTTTGAAACAACATTTTTTAGCCTTTTAACCACTGAATTCCAAGGGAATTTCAATGGCAAAAAGTATGTTTTGAGGTCCAAAATAGGAGGGGGTGGCCTCCCCTCCTTGTGTCTTGTTTGCATGTGTAGATGGCCTAGCATGTGAGCATAATTTTCTACTCTTTCGTGACTTGGTCTCAGCTTGTTTTTGCTACTGATTTAGCATGCTTTAGCTCTGTTTTGAGCCTCGTTGGTCATATGAGCCTTGTTATGCATGGTTATAGTGTAAATGGCTTCACTAGCTTAGTGATTTAAAGCCTCTGACATGTTTTGCATGAGATGATTGCATGTTGTAGCATCATTTAACATGTGATTTCAGTGCTTATATCTCTATCACACTCTCACATACTTCACTCTTTCATTGCTTTCGAGAGTTGTGCATTAAGCCTAGTTTGTGAGCCAACACATGAGCATATTTTTATAGCTATTTGTGCTTCAATTCCAGCATGATTTAGCCACTGTTTTGACATGTTTAAGCTCTATCTAGAGCTGGTTTGGTCATTCAAGCTTGATGTTGCATGCCTCTAGTGCAATGCTCTTCACTAGTATAATGCTTTCAGCTTTTGAACATGTTGTGCATGTGTTGCTTGCATGATTTAGTGTCTTTTTCATGCCATTCCAACACTGAAAAGTCTGCAACCTCCCTCATTTCTTCATTTTTTCCATTTGTTTTGAGGGTTGGTTAACCTTATTTGTGTTTAAACTTGAGATAAACTTGTGCTTAATGGCTTTAACCCTCTTTTGAGGGTTCCTCCTAGCCAAAGGCATGATCTCTCTCATGTCTTAAACCATCATTTGGTTGACCCCTCTCTCATTAGAGGACTTTCACATTGGACTTAATCAGTTAAAGGCTTAATCAGTAATGTGAAATGTGTAAACAAAATTGAATCAAGTAAAACTTGAGCAAGATAAGCATATGTTGCATTGCATGTGTTTTGATCGAACGTTAATCCAAATACAAGAAATGTGGGACATTTCATACTCAAAGTGATGAAACGTGTCACATTTCTTAGTCGTTATCACCCTTGATCATGCACGATATGGTGGTGGCCATTTGAGTCTTATATATGCATTCATTAAGCTTGTACAAGCTTGGTTCCTCGGTCATCATGCATGAAAATGCTTGATTGGTGGCTTGAGAGCCAAGTACAATACTCCTTTGAGCTTGAGAAATTATAAGGAGGGTGACAGTACGCACATTTCCTTGCAAATGCATTGCTTTGCCTCTGTTGCTCTCTATTGCCGTAAAAACAAAATTTTGGAAAAATGGGTGGCCAACTGGCCACTTGAGGTAGCTGACCAGCCAGTGTTTGTAGCCGACAGCCACCTTTTGTGGCCAACCGGCCACCAGTTTATTTTTGTACAAAGTGTTCCTATCCTGGAGCAAAAGTAGTCCGAAATGTTGGTTCAATGTTCAGTAATCAAGGCTTATGCAAACAGAGGCAGCTCGTGGCAAGGCGATGGATTTTCGGGAGAAATCAATCGAGCATGCATGTCTCCCTCGCCTCCGAGGCTACTTTATCGCTTCATTAGCTAGTTGTAACTAATTAATACATGTGTTGTAATTAATTAGTTTAATCTATTTTGTAATATTTTAATTAGCTTAGCATAGCTAGTTAATTTGTGTTGTAATAATTAATTAGCTACAATAGTTAATTAGTTGGTTTGTAATAATTAGCTTAGCTTAGTATAGCTTAACTTATTTATTCAGACCCTCCTTCGAGAGGGCACAATTTTGTAATAAGTGTGCGCGTGTGTGTGCATGTCTTCTAACCCCGCGTCTTTCTCCCTTTTACTTAACCGCTTTCGATGGTTAGTTTAGGGCACATTTTGATTAGCATACCTTATGCTTTGCATGTTTGCATCATTCATTTGTATTGCATGCACCGAGGCTCAGCGCATTATTCAAATTGCATCGTATTTCGATACTTCTTTGAATACGTGCATCAAATCGTTGATTCATATGCCATCTTAGATAGCCGAGCCTATTTAGTTGCATTATTGCATGTGTTGCATTAGGCATCTTCTATAGTTAGGATCATGCATATTTCTAACTAGCTTTTGTTTAGGCTCGGAGTACACTGTAAGTGTTACGCTTTAGCATACTTGCATGAGTGTGAGTATTGCCATGATAGCATGCTTGCCATGAGGCTATTTGCTTAAGTGCTTAACTGCTTGAATGCCTGTGGGTGAAGGCCATGTTGCTTGAATTGGGACAATTCAATGAATGAATGTTTTAAGCCCACTTTGCGAAGTGGCAAATCATCATGTTTTAAAGCCCATCATGTTTGGTAGCAAATCCGCGCTTTAGCCCACTTGTGAGTGGCACTTTTAAACCATTTTCAAAAACAAACATGAGTCGATTTGTTCCAAGTCTTGTGATTTAGTCTATATTTGCTTGTGTGTGCGTTACATAATAAAGTTAGCTAAATAACCAGAATAAGAACACATGAAGTTTATAAAAAAAACATACCATGCTTAGCAGAGACCGATCCTTTGATCGGGCGAGCGGGGGTGCTCATTTCATGACCTTCCCCTCTCGTACCCAAGTTCCCGAGACGAGGCAACTTTGGTGATGACGGACACGTGGCCTTTGGCATGAGTCAGGGTTTCCTAAATTTCCAAAAATAAAATATTTTGGTGGTGACTTTATAATCTGGCAATGCAGTCCATGTTTGGCGCTTTCTGATTCAAAATCGATTTTCTGAAACAATTTGCTGGATTTGGACTCTTTGGTGTTTATCAGTCTCATATCGCACTTTGTGAGAGTAGATTCAGAATCGTGACAGGAGTTTGAACTGTAGGAGACCAATTCGCGCCTCTCTAAAAAAGAGGGTGCGCGAAGGAAGTCGGGTCTACAAACACTACACTAGTTTTGACACTATACTGCCATTCTAACACTGCACTGATTCTCAGGTCAACTGGTACCCTTGGGCGGGCATTCCCCACGTGTTGTGGGCAACCTATACTACTACCTGGCATGCTTCTACGCTGAGGATCCTATTTGAGGGCCCTTTTGGCTCTCCATACTACCTGGGGGAGAGATTCATCCACCAGACTCGGGGCGTGGCTGATCCTGATGTTCCACATCCTCCTCTTGCCGGCATAAGGGTCGTAGATGATTTATAGGATGGTCCTGATCTGGACCTCTTGATGATAGGTGAGGATGGCGATCGTTACCATGAGCTCGGTGACTTCATGACATTCTTGCACACTCGGGTGATGGCCTCTCTTACCCCGGGCGCGATTCGAGCTATACCAGAGGTTGCTGCTGTTCCTACTACTGGGGTTAGCGATGCACCCATTGTAGATGCGCCTACCGCTACCCCCATTCCTGGATTGGCTGTGCTCTGTACTGAGATTATGTACATGCACCCAGACGGAGCGATTGAGCAGATCTTGCTAGAGCCCATCGAGGAGAGGGACCACAGACTTGTGTTTGCCCCTGGCATTGAGCAGGTACACTTTCTTTTCATGCTAGTCCATGTTGCACTTTAGCTTATTCTCAGGCATTACTATTTATTATTCAATTACTACTATCTGTTTTTCTCAGTTTCCCTTGTTTTGCAGATTCCTCTGGCATATGGTGACGAGCTCCTTCGAACGATCGACAGAATACTCATCATGGTACGGAGGAGGCATATTGTCTTAGTCACCCACGGGATTGAGGTACATTCTGTGTGTATCTTACTGCCATTACCATGTTGTACACTCTGGGTCACTCTAATATCTAATATCTTTTTTAGCTTGACCTAAGCAGTGCCTGTAGGACCTTCCGTAGCCAGTAAGCAGAGACGAGGCCCAGTGAGAGGCCGAGGAGGCGCTGATCGGGGGAGAGGTTGAGTGAGGCAGTGCTCGCCTTTCGAGGAGTCTTTTGAAAGGTCGACGACCCCTGAGGACGTGGGAGAGGAGATGGACCTGCAGTCAAGCAGCCCCAGTGATGACAGCGATGGACCTCCTCCACAACCAAGGAGGAAGAGAGCGAGGATGGGATATTGACAGTGATGATGACTTCATTTTACTTTGCTTTTGTTTTCATTTTGTTATGTGGTTTATAAAACTAGCTTCAAATTGTCCTTTTATTTTTCAAAAGCTTTCTTTTATTTGGTTGTATAAAACAATGATCGGAGTTGGGCCCAACAGTTATGAAAAGCAAGTTTTGTTGAATGGATTCTTTGTACACTATGATCTTTGCATTTGCTAGAACAATAAATGCCTTGCTCTCGAATTGATTCATGAACCAGATAATAATTTACAACCGATCAAAACACAAAATACAACTCGATAATGGAAAATAAAATGAAGATAACTAAAAAAAAGCTGACAAACACTTGGTACAAGCAAAACAAAAACTCAAAAGTACAATTGCAATTTACCCTTATAAAGGCCAGGCTTCACTGTAGTAGACTTGCACTAGGCCAGCACCAAGACCCGGCCGAGCCTCACTGATGCACGGTCGGCCATCGGTGTGATGTCGGTCAGTGCTGTCCAGGTGTCATGCTCAGCTGCTTCCCAAACTCTACAAATAAGACTCCCATGTTGCCTTTCTGGCAAACACATAAGTTCTTGATATTCTGCTCTTAAAATGGAGATATTATTCGTCAACAGACTTCGAGATTGGATAGCTGCTTTGGATGGCTCAAAAAAAGTGAATTTCCGTGGTTTTAGCCTCAATGCCCTTTTCCCTTTGAGCCGAACTTCTCTTTGCTTTCCGTTCCTCCATGCCGTAGGTAGACATTGGGACCCGATTACGCACGTCTTTAGCTTTGGAGGACAAGAGCTATGCCTAATAATCGAAGAATTTCAAGCACTAATGGAGACTCGGCGTGACGAGGAAATCTTGCCTCAGCCCCGTTTCGATCACGCCCAAGCTTTAGGACGAATGTGTGGGCTTACTCTGCATGAGGCTCGATCCTTAGTTCACAATGCAGAGCTGGAAATCCCCAGTTTGATTCATCGATTTTCTGACGCCAGTGACCGAGGGGATCTCCTTTGGCGGGGTTTTTGGCAACACGCCCTTTGTTTGTGTATCCTAGCACACTTCCTCCTTGCCTCTAGTTTCGACGGGTCTAACATCTGGCTAATTGAAGTGGCACAAGGCCTAAAAGAGGGCAAGAGTTGTATTGGCTTGACATAGCTGAGACCTTGATGGGATTGGACACCTTTCATCGGCGAGAGACAACCAAATTCGCAGGAAGTTCACTACTTTTGCAGGTAATGTTTCCCATCCTTTCTAATATGTGTTTCTCACATCTCTTGGCACTCACGCTCTGTTTTTCCCTCAAAGCCTTTTTATCACTTTTCTCTCAACATACACCTCTCTATTCTTTAATCTCTCTTATTTTTCATCCCTCCCCAGATATGGCTTATCGATAAGCTGAAGGTAGTGGATTCTTGCCCTGCATATTCAGCATGGGGCTATTTCTTTCGTCAACGGCTAGTAGATTTCCCGAACGAGAGGTGGTGGTGCCATTGGATGTGCAACAGGTCTGCTATTGACATTTCTTGGCGTTGCCCCTGGTTTGATTTGCCTGGGATGAGCTACAGTATGACTCGACACTTGGGCATTCAACAGATTGGCTTGACACACTGTGTATTCTACTTTCTGTTCCAGTTCAGGCGTCAGTTCTAACATGAACAAACTTACCCAGAAGAGGGGTAGAGTACCCGACTTTATTCCCAATCCGAGGTTCCCAATTAGCTTGATATCCCACTGCTTGGAGGACGAGAGAGCTTCTGGTTCCCGTCCCTAGTTTCAATTGCGCACTTTCTGGTGAGTGCTTGACTTAGCTTGAAGATGAGGCGTGATTCGAGTCCACTTTAGCATCAGAAGCTTCCACAAGCACAAGCGGGAGACATAGGAACACGTGACTCAGTTATGCCCCAAGTTTATCGCTTTGATCTTACTTTTCACGTTTTATGCATGTAATAAAAAGCAACTTTGATTTGTATCAAAAGTTGGAGAACTTTGTATTGAAATCAATGAAATTGAAGTTGTGGGCACTAAAAATTTTCCTTCCGGTTCAAAAATGGTCTAAGTTGTAAAAAGATTAATTTGAACAAAATCAACTTTTATCAAAACTTTTCAAAACCATTTTCGATAAGGATCACAACTTGACACACATGGAATCTATCCTTGAGATGTACAACCCCAAATCTGAAAATGAAAAATTGCCCCTTGTCTGAATAGCACTGCTCAGCACTGTGGTCAACTCTTTTCTCAAACTAAGGATTGCAACCGAACTTTCAAATAACAAATAGACAAGGATGCCTCGATCAAGCACATGGACACAGCTGATTTGGAGGTGTTTACCTCTGAGCTTCAGAATGAAGTTGCCTACGTATCCCGAAGATGGGAATCAGGCCTTACGTAGTTCGATTCGGATTCACTCGAGTATTAACTCTCTCCTTTTGTGCTCTAACTTTTGCCAAGGCCGCCCTTCCCGATTTTTGACCTAGCGAGCCTCTCAGGGGTAATATTTCTTCAACTTGTCCATGTTGATCAGTTGGCAAAAATTTTAGGCCATCCAGGCCCATAAGAATAACAGCTCCACCCGACCAGATAGCTTTGATAATGTAAGGACCGGTTCAATTGGGTTAGAACTTGCCCCTAGAGTCATGGATCGGAGCTCGGTTGTCTTTCAATACCAAATCCCCTTCCTTAAGATTCCGAGACTTAACTTTCTTGTTAAAAGTCCTGGCAATCATGCGTTGATAACCTTGAACTTGGTACAGTGCCTTCAATCTCCTCTCGTCAAACAACATCAGTTCTTCAAACTGCTTTATTGCCAATCTGCCTCTGCTATCTAGCACTCAGCCATAACCTGTAGCAATGAAACCTCCATTTCGATCGGCAGAACAGCCTCTATCCCATAAACTAGAGAGTACAGAGTTGCCCCAGTAGATGTCTGAATTGAAGTTCTATAGCCCCAGAGAGCAATTTACAATTTGTCTAGCTAGTTCGTGTAGGTCTCAACCATTTTATGCAAAATGTGCTTGATATTTTTGTTGGCAGCCTCAACAGCTACGTTGGTTTTGTGGCTGATATGTAGATGACTTATGAAAAGCCACGTTGTATTTCTCCAACAAGTTGATCACTTCTTTCTTGAAATGGGAGCCATTGTCGGAAATGATCTCATTCGGGACTCCATAACGGCAAATAATGTTGTTTTGGATGAACTTATCCACATACGCTGCTTTCAACACTACATAAGACTGAGTTTCCACTCACTTCGTGAAATAATTAATTGCCACAAGAATGTACTCGTGCCCATTTGACCCTTTCGGCGTAACTGCCCCGATAATGTCAATTCCCCAGACTGAGAATAGCCATGTTTAAGTCATGTTGTACAGCTTCGACGGCGGGATATTCTTACGATTCGCATGGATTTGGCATTTGTGGCATCGCCGAACAAAACCAATACAATCCTCCTCCATGGTAGACCAGTAGTAACCTTGCCTGAGAATCTTCTGGGCTAACATTACTCTGCTCATGTGCGCTCCGCACTCTCCTCCATGGATGGCCTCCATTAGGCGCTTTGATTCTTTTGCATCGACACATAACTTGTGCATCTCCAAATGACCCCTCTTATACAAGTTACACTCGAAGATGATAAATTGAACGGCCTTCTGCCGTATTGCCCTTTTATCTTTGGCATTTGTCCCTAGTGGATAAACCTCATTTTTCAAGAAGTTTCAGATATCATAATACCAGGGGTTTGGATCTTGTACTTCATCTATTGCGGCAATAAACTCATAGGCCGGCATATATCTCTATTCAATGATGATCGGACGCATCCAGATTCCAAAAGGGATGCCTATCATAGAAGATAGAGTTGATAAGGCATCAGCAAACCTGTTGTTCTCTCTTAGTAGATGTGTGAAGGTCAGCTTCTCAAACCTAGGAATCAGAACATCTAGGGTTTGGTGATAGATCTTCATCTTTTCTTCTTTGACCCTCCAGTCTCCTTTTGCTTGGGACACAACTAGAATCGAGTCCCCAATGGCATCAAACCTTTTTTCCCCTAGTTCTAGGGCGGCTTCCAAACTAACGATACACACCTCATATTCTGCTTCATTGTTAGATACCTTGAACCGGAGTTTGAAGGCTATATGTATATAGGAATTGTCTGGTGCTATCAGCAACACCCCTATCCCATAACCGTACTGGTTAGACGCCCGTTGAAGTGCATAATCCAAATCTCTTCCTCGACTTGTAGAATAGCTTCATCTGGGAATAGATATTCTACCGCTTCATCCCCTTCCACTTGGTGATCTGCCAGGTACTCTGCTACCGTTCCTCCCTTGACAAACTTGTGAGTAGCATACTTCAAATCAAATTCAAAGAGAAAAAGCAACCAACGGGCTAGCCTACCCGTAAGCGCTAGTTTCTCAAAGAGATATTTGATGGGATCTAATCTCGAAACCAGAATTATAGAGTGAGCTAACAGGTAGTACCTCAACTTTCTGATAGCCCATACCAAGGGTAAGCAAGCCTTCTCGAGCGGAGTGTAATGGGTCTCATAGTCCAGCATTTTCTTACTCAGGTAATAGATGGCCTTCTCCACTCTATCTTCAGATTCCAGAGCAAGCATGCATCCCATCGTTGTGTCCGTTACTGACAGATACAAAATCAAAGGCTTCCCCGGCTCTGGCGGCGACAACACAGGAAGATTCTGAAGGTACTGCTTGATCTACTCAAAAGCAAACTGACATCGGTCATCCCATTGGAATTTCTTTCCTTTCTTCAGGAGACCAAATAGTGGTTCACAAGTCAAGGTTAATTTTGAAATAAATGGTCTTATGAATTGTACTTTACCTAGAAAGTCTCGCACCTCCTTTTCAGTCCTTGGTGGTGTCAATTCTAAGATGACCTTGATTTTGGAAGGATCTACCTTGATGCCTCTCTGTGTGATCAAGAAACCCAACATTTTGCCTTCTGTTATGCCAAAAGTGCACTTCTATGGATTCAGCCTCAACCAATATTCTCTGATCTATTGAAAGAATTTCTTCAAGGCGATGTAGTGGTCCTCTCTTTTCTTGGACTTGACAATCATGTCATCCACGTACACCTCGACCTCTTTATGGATCATATCATGCAGAATTGTGGTTGCAGCCCGTTGATAGGTAGCCCCGGCATTCTTCAACCCAAACGGCATTACCTTGTAGGAGTAGGTTCCCCATGGCGTAGTGAAGGCAGTTTTCTCTCTGTCTTTGGGTGCCATCAGAATCTGGTTATACCTAGAAAATCCATCCACGAAGGAGAGCAACACATGGCTTGCAGTGAAGATCACTAATTCGTCGATGTGCAGTGGAGTGAAGTCGTCCTTCGGACTAACTTTGTTCATATCTCTGAAATCCACACATACCCAAATTCTGCCATCTTTCTTTGGCATCGGAACAATGTTGGCCAACCAAGTCAGATATTCAGATATTAATAAGAACCTTGCGTCTATTTGCTTGGTGACCACTTCCTTAATCTTTAAAGCCCAATCTGGGCATATTCTCCGAAGCTTCTGCATGATGGGTCGGGCCTCAGGGTCAAGAGGGATCCAATGCTATACAATCTCAGGATCAATTCTAGGCATGTTTTCGTAGGACCATGCGAAAACATCTCTGAAATCTTTTAATAAAGCGACTAAGCACTCGCGCTCCTCCGAAGACAACGTGGACCCAATTTGGACCAGACGCGGATCCTTCTCAGTACCCACATTAATTGGAATGATTTTATCAACGAAGGGTTCCACAAACCTCTCATTCTCTCGATTAATCAAATGTTTCAACACCAACAAAATTCCTTCCTCGTTGTTTTCATCAAAATTTTGAAAATCATGATCAATGCAATACACAAGTGGCACAGAGAAGTACTCTGAAATTGCAGCGGTATTCACATTCAAAAGGTCAAGCTCATCCAATTCCTCGGTTACAACTGACTCAAAAAAAAAGGAAAAAGACGACCTGGACAAAACTTCAGCATCCGAGTTATTAACCCCGGGAATACCAGACTCTGACTTAGAGGAATTGGAATCAGATTTCGGCTCACTACCCGACTCAGAATTGCTGGATAGGAAGCCCTTCTCCAGCTGCCAAATGAGGGACGGTGCATCAGATGCATCAAGAATACTGCTAGAAGGGTTAGCACCCAGTTGGTCTTCGATCATGGAAATAGTTAGGTCATCCCCGAAGCTCTGTAGATCGATCGGAGGATCCGAATGGAGATAGGCCAATATTGTCCCTACTTCGAGTTCATTGCTGTTGGACTCACTTTTTGCGCTCTGTTCAGCTTTAGTAGTTAGTTCAGTCTATTCCTCTGTGTCACTCTCTTGCAACTACAAGTCAAAGAAAATCTCAAAGCCGGGAACCCGCTGCTTCTCAAAATTAAACCATGGTTCGGGGAAACCACAGAATGGGAAGTCTTCACCCTCCCTAACAAAATAGCCATTCAGGGTTCCCCAAATTGGTTGGTGCACAAGTTCATAGCGCTTTCCGCTTTGCTTTTCTCTGGCCGTTCCGGCCATTTATTTCCCTTTCCTCACTCAATCCTCTTTGGTGGGCATATAGCCAAGACCAAAGATGTGCGAGTTATGTGGCACATCAGCCAATGTAGTAACACCCTTCCGACCACTTCTTTCCAATCTCATTCCGAGCATCTGTTGCAGCTTGTTCATGAGATATACAGATTGGGCGCTGAAATATAGGCTCTCATCAATAGCCAAGATATTCTACACTACCCGGGCCTCAGCCAAGGTAAATCCCGAAATGAAAACATCCTCTTCGCCAAGCATAATCTCCAGTACAGGTGTAGTGACCTCCGGCGGAGGATGTATAGAAGAATTCCCAAAGACAATAGCCACCCCCTTTCCATGGGGGTATTTCAACATCTGGTGAAGGGTTGAGTTAACAGCTTTTACTTGATGTAGCCAGGGTCATCCAAGCAATAGATTAAAAGTGGCAGGCATATCCAATACATGGAACTCGATGTCCTGTTGGGTTGGACCGACCTGTACTTTAATCTGTACTATTCCCATTACCTCTTGACTTGTATTGTCATATGCCCAGATCACCTGGGCCGTAGGCACAAAATCGGCTGGTTTCAGACCGATAGGGTAGATTGTACAAAAAGGGCAAACGTTGATTGCTGACCCAGTGTTGACTAATACAACTGGTACCCACTTTTCTCACGGCATTCCACCGATATGTATAGAGGTTTGTTGTGTGCAGAGTCTTCCAGTGGCAATTCCTTATCTGAAAAGGTCAAAGTTGGCGCAACGTCCCCCTAGAAAGACTAATCCCACCTGATGTCCCAAAGTAGTCTCAATGGACAACTTGGCTCTATCCATTGCTGACAGCACAGCCTGTCTATGCACTCGCGAAGCCATAAGCAACCCCCAGATAGAGATATCTGCTTGAATCTTTATCAACAGTTTCAGCACAGCTTCTTCTTCCAACAGCTTTTCCTTCTGTTTCTCTACTTCTTTGTCCTTCCCAGATGCCTCAGGTTGGTCCAGATGCAGAGGTTTGAAATATCGGCCACTTCTTGTCATGTGGTCGACTTCTTCCATATACCAGGTGTTGTCAGAAAGGCTCTCACCCTAATCTTCATCAGTGTGGGCAAGATACAGATCATCATCTTCCCACCACATACCTCCGGAAACATACAAGCAATTGTCCGGCTCCGTTCGGGTTGTCTTCTCATCACAGATTTCCCCCACAGGGTCTGGGGCCTTTCCAGCCTTCTATTTTTTTTTTATCTGCTTCTTTTTCAAGGTACCTCAGTGTGGCTTCTTGCTCTGTAGGCATAGTACTAACCGTGCCCAGTTCCTAAGCTACATGTTTTGCACCAGTGTTTTTCGGTAGTTTACCTTTCCTTTCGGCCATTGTTGTGGTTCCCACTTTCTGTTCTTCCAGGTTTGGTTTAGCTCCCTCATTTATATCGTGTTCATTACTTAGCCACCCTCAATTATTGGTTAACCCGTTCAGATCGAACCAATTGACATACAAGTCCCCTTGATCATGTTCATCAAAGAACTGTAAATTGTCCATATCCTCCAAGTCAACTAGATCATCTAATCCTTGGCTTGGTCCATCTTCTTAGATACACTGACCTCTGGGTCAACAACACCACTTCCGGCTTATCTTGGTTGATTGGCATAATATAGCAACTCGGGTTGTACACCCCATCAGATAAGTCCTCAGAGCCCTCGGGCAACGGACTGACATTCTCCACCAAGGTTGACCTTCCTTCATCTTCTACTGTCACCACCACGGGTTTAGTTTGGCTTATTGGCGTGTTCATCATGCACAAGTCTATGCTCTAAGGGATGAACAACGCCGGCTTAGGTAGGTCAGAGGGGGTGATATATATACTGGGGTCATAAGGGACGACCAGTGTATGGATGAGGTTTATGTGCTGAGGTGGGGGGGCTTGATTATGTGGTGGAAGAGGATTTGTAGTGACGTTGGGTTTTTTGGGAGGTGCTATCACCTTATTGTCAGCGAGATCTTGAATCTCATGACACAGTCTGTAGCACTAATCAGTGTCATGACCATGTTGTTGATGAAAAGCACAGTATTTAGTCGGGTTGTGTTTAGGTGGGAGGGGATCGGGTAGTGGGCATTATTCTAATGGCTTAAGATGCCCTTTTCTGATCAGGACTCGTAGGGCTTTGGATAAGGACATATAGAGCGAAGTGAAGACCCTCTGGCCTTGGGCCTAATGGCTTGAGGTTTGTGAAGTTGTGTTGGATGTGCTAGCAAAGGGGTTGGCAGTCTTTGGTGTGGTGGTGACCATGCTCACATCCAAAGGCCGTGCAGAAGTGCCCCCAGTCGTGGCTGCATTGGAGCTACATGTAAAGGGCCTTTTGGGCTGTTCCTTCTCATGGTCTATCAACCCCTACTTCATTGCATCCTCAATTTGAACCCCTATATCATAGAACTCGACAAAAGAAGACAAAGGCAAGACAACATCTTCTGTAATAATCTTCCTTGCAAGTTACGGACCACTATTCTAATCTGGTCCTTTTCAGACAGCCAGATAGTCATCATAGAGGCCTTGGCCCTCCACCGGGTCACAAAATCCAAGAAGCCCTCCTTTGCCTCCTGGCGAGTTGCTTCAAGATCACGAGTAGTGACTTCGATCTGAATATTGTAGGAGTACTACGCTATGAAGGCCTCAGCCATTTCCTCCCAATTCATTTTCACAGAGTCCTCAAGTTGGCATACCAGATGGCCACTATACCTGGCAAGGTCCTGCCAAAAAGCGACAGCTTCTGCAGTCTAGTCGAACCCATTGGTTGTAGGATGTCCGAAAATAACTGGAGATAGACCATGGTATCCACAGAGCTGTCAAACCGGTCTATGTGTGGCATCTTGAATGTGTCGGGCAGAGTCACTGCCGAGTCAGTGCATCCATCCTCAATATCAGGGATTGAATTTACACCATGTGCCCATTTGAAGAGTTTTTCTAGTTTGCTGACCACCAATGTAGTAGGGTCAAACTCGAATTCAAACAGCTCCTCCGTCAGCTAAACTGGTGCCTTGGAGGTCTGAGGTGGGATCGGGTCTGCCTGAATGGTCGCATTTTCTTGGACATTAATTGTGACGTTAGGTGTCAGAATTCCCACTGGCAGTGCAAGGGATGTAGAGGCTACTGCCAATTGTGGTTGTTATTGCTAAAGCCTATCTACAACTTCTGCTTGGCGAGCTATAACCTCAGCTTGTCAGGCAGCATCTAGCGGCATGTTCTCAATAGTCTATTGGAGTTGACGAATCATATATTCCATACTGACTGGGGAATGCTGAGTTATCAGAACTGGTGAATACTCTCTTTCCGGAGTAGAAGTAGGTGATTGAGCTTGAAAAGGTGACTGTTGGACTGGTGAGTTATGCCTGATCCTCCATTGTCTTGTAATTGGTGGGAGTAAAGAAAACACTGGCTGTCCTCTTACAAGATCCCCAGATTGGTAAAGTCGCCTTACTCAGGTCCAGAGTGCTTGGAGGGAAATAGGACTATCCAAAGCAATGATGGCAGACTACCTCGCAAAAAGAAAATAAAGCAAAAGAAAACAAGAATCAGAAACCACACAGCACCTCTACTCAGACACAAACAACACACAGTTACAATCATAAGCTAGAGAACTGTACTCAACACTGATTTCTGCCTCAAAACTGATATCTAGACTTGCAACTGATACATACATTCCAGCAGAGTTTCATTCTGTAGACATCCCATTTTTGACCGTCCTCAAGACTTAGACGTCATTGTTTGAACACTCGATGATCATCCATGCTCGTGTTCGTTTAGAGTGCTTGATGTTCTTGGCAGAGTGCCTTGCCTTCGGAGCTCTCGATTTGTCTGTTTTGTACTTGGTTGTCCACCAAGAACTTGTATCATTGCTTTTGGGGGAACAAGGTGGCTTGCTGGCCAGCCCTACAACACATCGGCTAGGCCTTGCTTCCATCGGCCATTAGTGGTGGCTGACCGGCCGGTCGGCCACAAGTTTT
This sequence comes from Camellia sinensis, assembly GCF_004153795.1. Lineage (NCBI taxonomy): Eukaryota > Viridiplantae > Streptophyta > Magnoliopsida > Ericales > Theaceae > Camellia > Camellia sinensis. Next base: position 1,909,310 of record NW_021026114.1, read on the forward strand.
GGCCGAGGACCATTTTTCTGCTTTTGCAGATATGTTTGGTGCCAGCTGTTCCATCTGTTGAACACTGAGCTCATCCTCCATACAGTATGGAGGGATGAAACAAGATTTTTGCTTGCATTTCCTATATAAGGGGTGCTCCCTCCCCCTATTTGAGGGTTACAAAATTTCAGAGTTGAAATTTCCCTCTCTCTCTATATATATTGTGCTATATTGAGCTTGAAAGTGTGTTTTCTTCACATATTTGCACTAAGACACTTAGTCAAACACCTTAGCCTTAGACTTGAGGTTCTTGAATGCCTTGTTGGAGCTCCTTGGAGTGATTTTGGCTTAGAAGTTGGCTATTTGCTTGTTGTTTTAAAGTTGTGCTTCAAGGGTGAGAATCTACCTCTTTGAGCTTTGTTTTTGTACATTGGTTTGGCCACCCTTGCATGCTGTTTTTGGCCTAGCTTTTAACTGAAAATCTTTTTTTTAAGTGTTAAGAATGGTTGTTTGAGGCCCTGTGGGAGTTAGGGGTGTTTCACCCCCTTGTGTGCCTTATTTTCTTAAGCCTTGTGCCATCTCTTATGGCTCTTGAGGCACCCTTTGTTTAGCCTTCCTACCACTAAAACTCAGAGAAATTTCAGTGGTAGAAACAATGTTTTGAGCTCCAAAGTAAAAGGGGGTGGCCTCCCCTCTTTGCTTCTTGGTTGCATGTCTTGTTGGCCTACTTGTTGAGCATGTTTTTTTACCATCACTTGACTTGATCTCAGCCTATTTTTGACCTTATTTCAACATGTTGTAACTCTGTTTTGGCCTTGTTGAGTCACCTCATGCATGCTTCTTACACTTGTAGTGTAATCTTGCTAATTGGCCTTGTATGCTTGATGCTTTAGCCCATCATTCTAGCTCATTTTGGCTACACTCAAGCATGCTTTTATCCATGTTTTAGCATGCTTTAATTCTGTTTTGAGTGGTTTAGGTCATATGAGGATTGTTTTGTATAGCTATAATGTAAAGGCCCTTGACTAGCTTTGAGCTTCAAAGTCTCTAGCATGCTTTGCTTGAGTTGTTTGTATGCCTTAGCCTCATTTCTCACATGATTTTGGTGTATATAGTGTAGTCACACTCTCGCATGTTCTACTCTTTCAATGATTTTGGGAATTGTGCCTTGTGCCTTGCTCGAAAACCAATTTGTATGCATGTTTGTCTAAGCTTTTGGGCTACCATTTCAGCATGTTTAGGCCATTATTTTGGTGTGATTAAGCTCTGTCCAGAGCTGGTTTGTTTGTTTAGGCTATATATTGCATTCCACTTGTGTGATGCTCTTTACTAGCTTTGATGTTTTTGGCCCTCAACATGTTATGGTTGTATTGCTTGCATGCTTTAAGGTCTTTAGCATGCCATCTCAACATTAAAGCAACTGCAACCTCCCCCATTTCTTCATTTTTCAATTTGATTTGAGGGTTGTTTGGCCTTAAGCTTGTGTTTAAGCATGAAGTAGGGTTTGTGCCCAAATGGCTTTAACCCTCTTTTTAGGGTTCCTCCTGGTCAAAGGGTATAATCCCTCTCATGTCCTAAGCCATTCTTTTGGTTGACCTCCTCTCCTTAGAGGACTTGCACATTGGACTGAATCAATTAAGAAATGGTTCGGTAATGTAAATGTGTAAACAAGAATCGAGCAAAGCAAAATGTGCCAAGATAACATATGTGTGTTGCATTGCATGTGTTTGGATCGGACGTTAATCCAAACACTAGAAATGTGGCACATTTCATACTCAAGTGATGAATCGTCTTGCGTTTCTTGGTCGTTGTCACTCTTGATCATGCATGATAGGGTGACGACACTTAGAGTCTTATGTGTGCATTCACTAACATTGTGCAAGCTTGATTTTTTGGCCATCATGCATTAAGAAGTGTGGTTGGTGGCTTGAGAGCCAAGTACTACGCTCCTTTGAGCTTGAGATATGATAAGGAGGGTAGTTGCACACACATTTCCTTGCAAATACACTGTCATGCCTCTGTTTGTGCTCTATTGCAGCAAAAGGAGAAATTTCAGGAATCAGTGGCCGACCGGCCAACCAAGCCAGCCGACCGGCCACCAATACTGGCCGATGGTCATCATTTCTAGCTGATCAATTCATCAGCATGTTTTTTTGGCCATCATGCATTAAGAAGTGTGGTTGGTGGCTTGAGAGCCAAGTACTACGCTCCTTTGAGCTTGAGATATGATAAGGAGGGTAGTTGCACACACATTTCCTTGCAAATACACTGTCATGCCTCTGTTTGTGCTCTATTGCAGCAAAAGGAGAAATTTCAAGAATCAGTGGCCGACCGGCCAACCAAGCCAGCCGACCGGCCACCAATACTGGCCGATGGTCATCATTTCTAGCTGATCAGTTCATCAGCATGTTCCTGGGATCAAACAAAAGCAATCTGGAGGTTGGCACAATTTTCAGAAGTCAAAAGAGTGCAAACAGAGGCATTTAGAGGCAAGGTAGTGGATTTCCGGGAGCACGCGACGAAGCATGCATGCCTCCCTCGTCTGAGAGGCCATTTTCATCGCTTCATTAGCTAGTTGTAGTTAATTACATGTGCTGTAATTAATTTAGCTTAGTTTATTTTGTAATATTCTAATTAGCTTAGATTAACTAATTGATTAATTCGGTTTGTAACTAGCTTAGATTAGCTAGTTATTCAAATGTGTTATCATTAATTAGCTTAGCATAGTTAATTAGTTGTTATGTAATAAGTAGTTTAGTTTAGCTCTTATTTATTTGGACCCTCCTCCGAGAGGGCACAATGTCATAATAAAGGTGCGTGTGTGTATATCTTCCAACCCCCTCTTCTTTCTCCCTTTTACTTATCAGCTTTTAATGGTTAGTTTAGGGCATATCTCGATTAGCATACCTTATGCTTGCATGCATGCATCATTCATCTGTCTTGTATGCATCGGGCTCGACGCATCATTCAAACTGCATCATGTTTTAATACTCATTTGAATACATGTATCAAACTGTTGCATTCATATGTCATCTTAAATAGCTGAGCCTATTTTAGTTACATTATTGCATGTGTTGCATTAGGCAATCTGCATAGTTAGGATCATGCATGATTTTCTAACTAGCTTTTTGTTTTAGCTCAGAGTACACTGTAAGTGTTTACACTTTAGCATCCTTGCATGAGTGTGAGTGTTGCCATGACAGCATGCTTGCCATGAGGCTATTTGCTTAAATGCTTAACTACTTGAATGCATGTAGGTGGAGGCTTTATTTCCTGAATTGGAACAAGTCGATGATTGTGAGTTTTAAGCCCACTTTGCGAAGTGGCAAAATCATGTTTTAAGCCCACTTGAGGGTGGCAAATCCGTGCTTTAGCCTACTTGCGAGTAGCATTTTCAAACCATTTTCAAAAACAAACATGAGTTGTTTTGTTCCAATTCTCATGATTTAGTCTATACTTGTATGTTGTGCGCATCATGTAGTAAGTTAGCTAAATAACCGGAATAAGAACACATGAGGTTTTTAAAACAACATATCATGCTTAGTAGAGGCCAATCCTTCGATCGGGCGAGCGGGGGTGCTCATTTCAGGACCTTCCCCTCTCGTACCCAAGTTCCCGAGCCAAGGTAACTTTGGTGATGATGGACACGTGGCCTTTGGCACGAGTCAAGGTTTCCTAAATTTTCAAAAATGAAATATTGAGGTGGCGACTCTGTAATCTGGCAAAGTAGCCCATGTTTGGCACTTTTTCATTGAAAATTGATTTTTCAAAACGATTTGCTAGATTTGGACATTTTGGTGTTTATTAGTCTCATATTGCACTTTGTGAGATTAGATTCAGAACCGTGACAGGAGTCCGAACTGTAGTAAGACCAAATTCGCGTCTCTTCGAAAGAGGGCGCACGAAGAAACTCAAGTCTACACATTTTAAAAGCACGTATCGAGCAAGTGAGAGCCAAAACACCCTCACGATGGGGTAGGGTTACCCTGTCCTAATTTCACTAGGAACTAGGGTTTTGCTATGCACAACAAGTGGCTTCATACAATCCTACATTCGAGTAAGCAACCTATCCTAGCTTGCAATAGTCTCTATGGTTTTTGATATGCAACTAGGTCGATTAGTCAAAAAGCATACCTCGGCAAGACTACCTAATATACCTCTCACACCTAACATCGAGAAGTGAGAGGAGGATCAAGCGGTACGGCAGTAGTCCAAATCCAAGGGTTGTGTTCCCATCATGGCAGAGCCCGCAACCGGTCAACCTTTTGGTAAGCTTTTCCAAGCGAGCCTCTGGTAAACTGTTAAGGAATAGCAGATGGCAAACACTATGACTTAGGCACACCGATGCAAATATAAATGCAAAGAAACACATAAGTGTAGATAAAATCTCATATCACGAGCTCAAATCAAGTTCTCTAAAGTCCCCAACAAAGTCGCCAGAAACTGTAGCTTGGTTTTTTTGCGCCCTCTTTCGGAAGGTTTAAAAAAAAGTCCTATAATTCGGACTCTCGCAGTTCTGAATATAATCTCACAAGTGCAATGTGAAACTGATAAACACCAAAGAGTCCAAATCCGGCAAATCAATTTGGAAAATTGATCTTGAATAAAAAATGCCAAAATTGGACTGCTTTGCCAGATTCAAAGTTGCCACCTAAATATTTTATTTTGGGTAAATTTATGAAACCCATGACTCGTGCCAAAAGCCATGTGCCCGTCATCACTAAAGTTGCCTCAGCTTGGGAACTTGGGTACGATAGGGGAAGGTCATGAATTGAGCACCCCCGCTCGCCCGATCAAAAATTGGCCTCTACTAATCATGATATGATATTTTATAAACGTTTTGTGCTCTTGTTTCGGTTTTTAAACTAGCTTTACTATGTGATGCGCGCAAGCAAGTATAGACTAGTTTGCTCAATTTGGAACAATTCAACTCATGTTTGTTTTTGCGACAATGGTTTAAATTTGCCACCTCAAGTGGTTTTAAAAAGTTTGCGGATTTGCCGCCAAACACAGTGGGCTTAAAACATGATTTGCCACTCAACAAAGTGGGCTTTAAACATACATTCGTTGAATTGTTCCAATTCAAGAAACAAGCCTTCATCCATAGGCATTCAAGTAGTTTAGTATTTAAGCATATAGCCTCATGGCAAGCATGCTAATCATGGCAACATTCACACATATGCAAGTATGCTAAAACGTAAAAACTTACATAGTACTCCAAGCCAAAACAGAAACTAGTTAGAAAGATGCATGATCCTAACTATGTTAAGATGCCTAATGCAACACATGCAATAATGCAATTAATAGGCTCGGCTACTAATATGACATATGAAGCAATTTGAACGACATTTGATTTAAACACATATTCAACGAAGTATTGAAATGACAATGCAGTTTGAATGATGCGCCGAGCCTCGGTGCATGCAATACGAATGAACGGATACAAGCATGCAATATGCTAATTGAAATATGATCCCTAATCTAACCATCGAAAGCGATTAAACAAAAGGGAGAAAGACGTGGGGTTAGAAAACATACACGCACGCATACTTATTACAACATTACACCCTCGCAAAGGAGGGTCCGAATGAATAAAGGCTAACTAGCTACGCTAATTAAGCTAACTAATTATTACAAAACTTGAATAAATAACTAAACTAATTAACTAATTTATTACAACACTTGAAATGAATACTAACTATCTAAGCTAATTAAATATTAAAAACACCAAATAATTAGCTACAACTACTTAGACTAATTAAATATTACAACACAATTCTCTATGCTAATGAAACAATTAAATGACCAAACGCATTCGATATGAGCACCGAGGAAGATGGATGGAGGTTGCATGCGCATCGCCTGAAAGCTGCTCTGTCTGCCCCAGACTACCTTTGTTTCACCTTTAGCCACTGCCTCTGTTTCTGCAAAACTGCATTGTTAGCCACACACCAAGGGCCAGCCGTGCATTACTGATGGCCGGCCGAGCCTACAGAGGGCCGAGCGTGCATTGATTTGGTGCGAACTCTGTTTTTGTGCTCTGAGGTGAAATCAGTGAAGCTAGAGTATTTTCAAGCTTTGTTTGTTCCTCCTTCCTTCTCTGTCTTAGAAGAGCCTCAAGAGAAGGTTGGAATTGACTCCAAAACCACAAATGACCGATATGATCGCTTGATAATCTCGGATGTCATTTTAGACCAAAAATCAATGAATGTGATGCAAAAGACCACCCTTCCCTTTTTGTCATGGAATTAATTCAAAAAAGGAAGCTGAGACGCTTCAAGGACATCAAGAACACCATGGATTGATGTTTGATGACCCTTGACACAAGGAACTTGGCATGACATCTGGCGAAGTTCAAGCCATTTAAGCCATTTTCTTTAGATGTGTTAATTCAATTTTGAACCAATTTCTTTAGTCATTGCCGTTCATTAGTCCATTTTTCCAAATGTAATGTTAAAGTCCTCTAACCAAGAAGTGATGTCAAACAAGAGGTCCTTCTAAAACATGAGAAGGAGACTACACCGTTGACGATGAATGTCTGAAGAGATTAAGCCATTATTTGTAGGTCTCCTTTACATGTCTTGGGTAACCTCAATTGGTTGAAACCATTCTTACGAATGAAAGATATGGATTAATTGATTGATTAGCAAATTTCTGGCTCAAAGTATGTGAAATGAACCAAGAAAGCATGTGAAGCAACAAGTATGCCAACTATGTAACCTTAAGTGTATCTAACAAGGTTTGAACCAAATTGAAAAGCTTAGACAACCTCAAAATAGTCCCAAATACATGCAAACCAGAGGTGAAACATGCATGAAAAGATGGTGAAAAACTAGGCGATAAACATAAGAATTGAAGCTAACAAACAAGAATAAGGAGGGGTGGCTAATCCCTCCATTTTTGGAGCTTCAAAGCATGGTTTTCAGCCCTTTTAAACCTCTGAAAATCAGTATGAATACCAAAGAAAAAGAGTAAAAAGGAGAAGAGTTTGAGTTATGAAATAAAGGTGTAGAAAGAGCACCCTTTTGGTAACCCTTCAAACTCAACTCCAACACTTTAAACAAGCTCAAAAACAACCAAAACAGCAAGAATAAAGGAGTAAAGAACTGAAATGAAAGCGAGGAAAGAGAAAGCAAGCTTATACCTTTCAAGAATCTAGCTTGTTCCTAGAGTTTCCAACTCAATTTCAATGCACTCTCAAACTTGAAATACACTTCCTCAAGATTAACCAAGGCTTTAGGAAGATCAACAAGGTTGTATGTGATGTGTATAGGTGGTGTAAGTAAACTAGGTTAGCTCAAAGGATGCCTTGCAATGGAAGAAGGAGGAGTCAAGGCTTCCAAGGTGTATCTCTCTCTCTTTTAGATTTTTTGTTCAACCCTCAAAACAATCCCGGAGCTTCGATTTTATAGAATTCGAGCTGAAAAGGTGACAAATATCTTCAAAAATGGACAGCTGGCGACCTTCTGCCCAGAACAGTTTTTAATGCCATCGAAGGCCGGCCAGCCGGCCATTCATAGCCACGGCCGGGCATCACTGATGCACAGTCGAGCCTTGATGGCCTTCCCTATTTTTTTGGTTCAAACTTAGCTCAGGGTGAGAAATGGTCCAAAAATGAAACCCAAGGGTTTAAACAAGGTAAATATGGAAGATGTGAAGTTACTTCGAATGCCTAACTGATCCCAAATTGCTGCGAATTCACAATCCAACTTTTATCATTGAGTGCTTTGAACCAAGCGTCCGAGTCTTGTAAGCAGTCAAAAGTGTGGTGTCTACAATTGCCCCTCTATGACAGAGCTCGAAGTCATGAAATGACAGGAGTCAATGTCAAAGCCTAGAGACGACCCATTTTGACAAGGCCACAAGACTTGGACAAGAAAGCAAGACATAAAATATTAAAATGGTCGTGCCTGCGGGCTGCTTATGTATCCCTTTGCAAGGAATCAAACCAGCGTAGTTCTGGGGCAAGATGCAAATGATATGCGCGATGTAAGAACATAACTTATGATCATGCAATGAGACTATGCAATGAAACATTTTGAATGCAAATGCAATGCAATGAAAATGCCACAGTTAAACAACCCGAAATAGGGCACAACAATCTCAATCATAAGAAAGAGTAAACAAACACGCCGCACGTGGGAATAATGAGCCAAACCACATTTCATGCAGAATGGATCTAAGAAAATTATGCAAGCTTAACTACACAACATGTAGGAAAGACGAAAAGTAACAAAATCATCGGGTGCACCGAGATGTCAAACAAGATCATAACACATTGCAAGCGGAAGAAAACAAAGATGGTGTGAACACTGGGACGCACCCGAATGTTTAACTGAAGGACGGTAACCGAAGGATGGTATGAACATCAGGACACACCCAAAATGTTTTTAACCGAAAGGACGGTAACCAAAGGGTGGTATGAACATCAGGATGCACACAAATGTTTTTAACCGAAAGAAGGTAATCGAAAGGTGGTATGAACATCAGGACGCACTCAAATGTTTTTAACCGAAGGAAGGTAAAATCTGAATGTGTCACACGCAAGAGGAGAGAATGAATACGTTCAAACGTGTCTCACACAAAGCGTCGGTAAATAACTCTAAGTGCATCTCACGCGAGAATAGAAAGTGGATACATCTAAGCGCGTCTCACGCGAAAAGAGAAAGTGAATACGTCTAAACGCATCTCACACGAAGGAGAAAGAGAAAACAATACAATTCGAAGGGCACGAGTGACTTCACCTGAAATTCCTCTAAATGAACCGTACATACAATAACGTCTAATAAGAAACGATGAAATGAAGTGAGCCATGATCTAGTCTAAAGACTTTGAACAAATACAGTGGAAACAAACAAACTTCAAATGAAACAAATGAGCTCAAACAATAATAACAACAACTCTTCTTTTCTCTTTCTTTTTTCACTCCTTATATATATTTCGCCTTTTTTCTTTGTGTTTCTGTTGTTTTATTTTTCTTCTTTTCTCTTTTTTTTTTTTTCCTTTTTGTTGACATACAATTCTTGATTCAAGTCAAACCAAAACTAACCCTTAAGCAAACTCAAGAATCAAAACAGAGATTAAAACTCAAAATTAAAACCCGAGACCAAAACTCCAAAATTAAAATAATGATGAAATAAAAACAGATTAGCAATGCACAGATCATAAATTAGCAATCTAAGTCTACACCCAAACGAATTAGCAATGCACAAAAAAAAATGAAATAAAATAAAATAATAATAAAAATAAAATAAAAAACAAATAACAACAACTTTTATCAAAACTTTTCAAATTAACAAAGGCCGTTTGAATACCATGGGCTTTGTATTGAAATGAATGAAATTGAAGTTGTGGGCACTGAAAATTTTTCTTTTGGTCCAAAAATTGTCTAAGTTGTAAAAGATTAATTTGAACAAAATCAACTTTTATCAAAACTTTTCAAAACCATTTTCGATAAGGATCACAACTTGACACACATGGAATCTATCCTTGAGATGTACAACCCTGAATTGGAAAATGGAAAATTGCCCCTTGTCTGAATAGCACTGCTCAGCACTATAGTCAACTCTTTTCTCTGAGTAAGGATCGCAACCGAACTTTCAAATAACAAATAGACAAGGATGCCTCGATCAAACACATGGACACAGTTGATTTGGAGGTGTTTACGGTTGATCTTTAGAATAAAGTTACCTACATATCCCGAAGATGGGAATCAGGCCTTACGTAGTTCAGTTCGGATTCACTCAAGTATTAACTCTCTCATTTTGTGCTCTAACTTTTCCAAGGCTGCCCTTTCTGGGTTTTGAACCTTGCGAGCACGGTTTTTCTTTTTGTTAATTTTTTGTGCTCTAACTTTTTCCTAGGTCGCCCTTCCCAGTTTTCGGCCTAGCGAGCCTCTTAGGGGTAATATTTCTTCACCTTGTCCATGTTGATCAGTTGGCAAAAATTCTAGGCCACTCAGGTCCATAAGAATAACAGCTTCACCCGACCAGATAGCTTTGATAATGTAAGGACCAGTCCAATTGGGTTAGAACTTGCCCCTAGGGTCATGGATAGGAGCTCGGTTGTCTTTCAATACCAAATCCCCTTCCTTAAGATTCCGAGACTTAACTTTCTTGTTAAAAGTACTGGCAATCCTGCGTTGATAACCTTGAACGTGGTACAGTGCCTTCAGCCTCCTCTTGTCAAACAAGATTAGTTCTTCAAATCTGCTCTGTTGCTAGTCTGCCTCTGCTATCTAGCACTCTGCCATAACCCGCAACGACGAAACCTCTATTTCGATCGACAAAACAGCCTCCATCCCATAAACCAGAGAGTACAGAGTTGCCTCAGTAGATGTTCGAATTGAAGTTCCCTAGCCCGAGAGAGCAAATGACAATTTGCCTAGCCAGTCCTTGTAGGTCTCAACCATTTTCTGCAAAATGTGCTTGATATTCTTGTTGGTGGACTCAACAGCTTCATTGGTTTTACAGCCGATATGTAGATGACTTATGAAAAGTCACGTTGTATTTCTCCAACAAGTCAATCACTTCTTTCTCAAAATTGGAGCCATTGTCTGAAATGATCTCATTCGGGACTCCATAACGGCAAATGATGTTGTTTCGGATGAACTTAGCCATATGCCCTGCATTCAACACTGCATAAGATTGAGTTTCCACCCACTTCGTGAAATAATTAATTGCCACCAGAATGTACTCGTGCCCATTTGACCCTTTCGGCGTAACTGCCCCGATAATATCAATTTCCCAGACTGAGAAAGGCCATGTTTAAGTCATGTTGTATAACTTCGACAGCGGGAAAGACATGCAATTCACATGGATTTTGCATTTGTGGCATCGTCAAACAAAACCAATATAGTCCTCTTCCATGGTAGACCAATAGTAACCTTGCCTGAGAATCTTCTGGGCTAACATTACTCCGCTCATATGTGCTCCTTACTCTCCTCCATGGATGGCCTCCATTAGGCGCTTTGATTCTTCTGCATCAACACATAACTTGTGCATATCCAAATGACCCCTTTTGTACAACTTACTCCCGAAGATGATAAATTGAACGACCATCCACCATATTGCTCTTTTATCTTTGGCACTTGCCCCTAGTGGATAGACTTCCTTTTCAAATAAGTTCCAGATATCATAATACCAGAGATTTTGATCTTGCACTTCATCTATTACGGCAATAGACTCGTAGGTCGGCATATATCTCTATTCAATGATGATCGGACGCATTCGGACTCCAAAAAGGATGCCTATCATAGAAGATAGAGTTGATAAGGCATCAGCAAACCTGTTGTTCTCTCTTAGTAGGTGTGTGAAGGTTAGCTTCTCAAACCTAGGAATCAGAACGTCTAGGGTTTGGTGATAGATCATCATCTTTTCTTCTTTGACCTTCCAGTCTCCTTTTGCTTGAGACACAACTAGATTCGAGCCCCCAATGAAGTCAAACCTTTTTGCCCCTAGTTCTAGGGCGACTTCCAAACCAACGATACACGCCTTATATTCTGCTTCATTGTTAGATACCTTGAACCAGAGTTTGAAGGCTAAAGATAAATGGGAATTGTCTAGTGCTATCAGCAACACCCATATCCCATAACCATACTGGTTAGACGCCCATCAAAGTACATAGTCCAAATCTCTTCCTCGACTTGTAGAATAGCTTCATCTGGGAATAGATATTCTACCACTTATTCCCCTTCCACTGGGTGATGTAACAACCCTCATACTGTTTACTGATTAATGACTGATTGATTACCGATAATCACCGATTACTGTTAAATGGAACTGATAATGATGTTTAAGTCCATGATTTCACCATGTTTTGAAAAGAATTGGCTCCTTAGAGCATCAAATTGGAGCTTCAAAATGATTTGAATTCGTGCATGTTTGAGTGTTCATATTGTTCATGAAATTGGTTTAAATTGAGTTTGAATTAAACACCCTTGGGCTTTGATTTCTTAAAATTGAGCTTTGAAACGTGTTATTCTATGTGTTTATAAATGTTTTCCAGAAAATGGGCCCAAGAGGATCGATTTTGATGCCTTTGAACTTGGTTTTGAGCTTGGAGGTGCAATCTGGAATTTCCAGATTCTGCATTTCCGCTCGAGCGGGGGAATCGCCGCTCGAACGTGGAATCCGAGCATCCAATATTTCTGCACTGTTTTACAGTCCGCTCAAGCAGAGAACTAGGCGCTCGAGCGGAGTCATGTCTCAAGCTCGAGCGGGCGTCGAGCGGAGATTTCACCCATCCAGTACTTTTACAGTACGCTCGAGCGGGAAAGTTTACGCTCGAGCGTGTACCTTTGTTGCATGACCGCTCGAGCGGGGAAACTTGCGCTCGAGCGGGACTCTGTTTTCTGAAAATGCTTTTTAAATGTGCATCTTTGCATCCTCATCCCATTCTAGGCATTCTTAGGCCTAGTTTAAGGCATCTTGTTGAGGATATAGATGTAGAACACACCAAGGCATTAGGGATCAAGTTGTTATCTTTCCCAACTGTGTAGCTTAGTGTGTGTTCAACCTGTGAACTGTGTAGGGTTGATGACTGGGGAGGCACACTCTAGCATACTGTAGCCCAAACTCTGTGAGTAACAATTGTGTAAAGATATGTTCAACTGATTATCTTTTGAATACTGAACTGAACTGTTTACTGAACTGGTATTACTGAATGAATGTATGTCCTTTATTTCTGAACGGTACTGTGGCATCCTTAGCACCTACTGTTTACTGTTACTGTTACAGAGATCTCTGTTGTTTTCCTCGTGGAGCCACTACTGTTTACTGACTGATGGCCATCATTACTGTTCGGTCTTTTAAGACCTACTGTTACTGTTATGCTAAATCAAATTGGAGCTTCAAAATGATTTGAATTCGTGCATGGATGTACGTTCATATTGTTCATGAAATTGTTTGAAATTGGGTTTGAATTAAACACCCTTGGGCTTTGATTTCTTAAAATTGAGCTTTGAAACGTGTTATTCTATGTGTTTATAAATGTTTTCCAGAAAATGGGCCCAAGAGGATTGGTTTTGATGCTTTTGAGCTTGGTTTTGGACCTGGAGCTCGAATCTGGGATTTCCAGATTTCAGTCGTCCGCTCGAGCGGGGGAAGTGCCGCTCGAGCGGGAAAATCGAGCTTCCAGCATCTTGCACTGTTTTACAGTCCGCTCGAGCGGAGAACTGGGCGCTCGAGCGGAGTCATGTCTCAAGCTTGAGCAGGCGTCGAGCGGAGATTTCACCCATCCAGTACTTTTACAGTACGCTCGAGCGGGAAAGTTTACGCTCGAGCGTGTACCTTTTTTCCATGACCGCTCGAGCGGGGAAACTTGCGCTCGAGCGGGACTCTGTTTTCTGAAAATGCTTTTTAAATGTGCATCTTTGCATCCTCATCCCATTCTAGGCATTCTTAGGCCTAGTTTAAGGCATCTTGTTGAGGATATAGATGTAGAACACACCGAGGCATTAGGGATCAAGTTTTTATCTTTCCCAACTGTGTAGCTTAGTGTGTGTTCAACCTGTGAACTGTGTAGGGTTGACGACTGGGGAGGCACGCTCTAGCATACTGTAGCCCAAACTCTGTGAGTAACAATTGTGTAAAGATATGTTCAACTGATTATCTTTTGAACTGTTTACTGAACTGGTATTACTGAATGAATGTATGTCCTTTATTTCTGAACTGTACTGTGGCATCCTTAGCACCTACTGTTTACTGTTACTGTTACTGCGACAGAATTCTCTGTCGGTTCCCTCGTGGAACCACTACTGTTTACTGACTGATGGTCATCATTACTGTTCGGTCTTTTAAGACCTACTGTTACTGTTATGCTAATGGATGTACCACATATGACTGTTTACTGTACTGAACAACTGAAATACTGATTGAATTGAACTGTTTTCATTACTGTAAGGACATTCATTCTAAACCCCTTTACGCTTTATGTTATTCACTGGGCTTTAGCTCACTGTTTATATATATATGTAGGTGCTCAGCCACCAGATCGGAGCTAGGAGCGTGGGTTAGACTCCAGTTTTGTCAAGCCAACCCTTGTGCCTCACTGCGAGGTTCCGAGTTGCCATGCTATGGCTTTGGGGTGTCTTGTTTTACCCCCTTCTGTACCGTCTACTGTTCTGTATAGACTGAATGTTTACTGTACTGTTATCAAGGTATTAGGTCCCTGTACTGTGTGACTGTAAATTTTGTATAGACTGTACTGTTTGTATATGTGGTTTGTATATGTGAATGCATGAAAAATCTTTTGGCATACAGCCTGACACAGCTCAATGGACATTATTCATTTACTGTATTGGCTTCTGCCAGGCCCTGTACTCTGTTTTACTGTACTACTGTTCTGCAGGCCTTTGGTAATCTCGGATTACTGGCCGGTTATGGTGCTAAACCCATAGGGCCGGGTTTGGGTCGTGACAGGTGATCTGCCAGGAACTCTACTACCACTCTTCCCTTAATAGACTTGTGAGTAACATACTTCAAATCAAATTCGGAGAGAAGAAACAAACAATAGGCTAGCCTACCCATAAGCGCTGGTTTCTCAAAGAGATATTTGATGGGATCTAATCTCGAAACCAGAATTACAGAGTGAGCTAATAGGTAGTGCCTCAACTTCCTGGTAGCCCATACCAAGGCTAAGCAAGCCTTCTCGAGCGGAGTGTAACAGGTCTCATAGTCCAACATTTTTTTTACTCAGGTAATAGATGGCTTTCTCCACTCTATCTTCAGATTCTTGAGCAAGCACACATCCCACCGTTGTGTCCAGATACAAAATCAAAGGCTTCCCCAGCTCTAGCAGCGACAACACAGGCAGATTCTGAAAGTACTACTTGATCTGCTCAAAAGCAAACTGACATTGGCCATCCTATTAGAATTTCTTTCCTTTTCTCATAAGACCAAATAGTGGTTCACAAGTCAAGGTTAATTTTGAAATAAATAGCCTTATGAATTGCACTTTACCCAGAAAGCCTCGCACCTCCTTTTCAGTCCTTGGTGGTGTCATTTCTAGGATGACCTTGATTTTGTAAGGATCTACCTCGATGCCTCTCTGTGTGATCAAGAAACCCAACATTTTCCCTGTTGTTATGCCAAAAGTGCACTTCTATGGACTCAGCCTCAACCGATATTCTCTGATCTGTTGAAAGAATTTCTTCAAGGCAGTGTAGTGGCCCTCTCTTTCCTTGGACTTGACAATCATGTCGTCCACGTACACCTCGACCTCTTTGTGGATCATATCATGCAGAATTGTGGTTGCAGCTCGTTGATAGGTAGCCCCGGCATTCTTCAACCCAAACGGCATTACCTTGCAGCAGTAGGTTCCCCACACCGTAGTGAAGGCGGTTTTCTCTCTGTCTTCGGGTGCCATCAGAATATGGTTTTACCTAGAAAATCCATCCATGAAGGAGAGCAACGCATGGCTTGCAGTGAAGTCCACAAATTCGTTGATGTGCGGTAGAGGGAAGCCGTCCTTCGGACTAGCTCTGTTTAGATCTCTGAAATCCACACATACCCAAATTCGGCCATCTTTCTACGGCATCAGAACAAGATTTGCCAACCAAGTCGGATATTCAGATATTAGCAAGAACCCTGTGTCTATTTGCTTGGTGACCTCTTCCTTAATCTTCAAAGCCCAATCTGGTCGTATTCTTCAAAGCTTCTGCTTGATGGGTCAGGCCTCGGGCTCAAAAGGGATCTTATGCTATACAATTTCAGGATCAATTTCAGGCATGTCTTCATAGGACCATGCGAAAACATCTTTGAAATCTTTTAATAAAGCGACTAAGCGCTCGCGTTCCTCCGAACACAACGTGGACCTGATTTGAACCAGACGCAGATCCTTTTCAGTACCCACATTAATTGGAATGATTTCATCAATGAAGGGTTTCACAAACCTCTCCTCCTCTCAATCAATCAAATGTTGCAACACCAAAGGAATTGCTTCTTCGTCGTTTTCATCAAAATTTTGAAAATCATGATCAATGCAATACACTAGTGGCACAGAGAAGTACTCAGAAATTGTAGCGGTATTCACATTCAAAAGGTCAAGCTCATCTAATTCCTCGGTTATAATCGACTCAAAAAAAAGGGAAAAAGACGACCTGGACAAAATTTCGACATCCAGGTTATCAACCCTGGGAATACCGGACTCCGAATCAAAGGAACTGGAATCTGATTCCAACTCCACAGACTCTATGGAATTATAGACACCCCATTTTTGACTGACCTTAAGACTCAGACATCATCAATTGAGCGCTCGGTGATAGTGCATGTTGTGCTCGTTTCGAGTTTTGGCTGAGAGCCTTGCCTCCAGGCCTCTGAACTCTTTGTGCTTTGCTCGGTTTGCGGATCGAACCTTGTTTCTCATCCCTGGAGGGAGAGAGAGGTCTTGTAGACCACCTCTTTGTGGTCGTAGACCACTTTTCTCGCTTGGAGACTAGTTTTAGTTTTCGGAGCCTTTGGCCACGCACCTTGACTCGGGACCACTTAATGTTCTCCGTTTGGCGTAATTTTTAAACCACACCTTGTTGCCTCTGCCTAGAGGGACATTGTGGTCTGGGAGACCACTTTTGTGGTCGTAAACCACTTTGGTGCTGGTAGACTAGTTTTCGAGGCTTTCGGTTGCATGCTTTGCCTCCCGAACTTTCGTCTTGCATCCTTTTTGGTTTGTTTGTTGTACAAACCTTGTTTTCTTTGTTTGGAAGGTGGTACAAGGGTGGGAGACCAGTTCTTCCCTTTGGAGACCATTTTTCTTCTCGCCAGCCAGTTTTTTGGTCTGCCAACTAGTCTCCTTGGTCTTTGGGCCATCTTTTCTGGTCGGCCACCACACCACTGCATTGTTTTCTTGCTGCTGACCTTCTCCCACCATGGCCGACCAGTTTTCATTTTGGGAGACCACTTATGGTGGTCGGCCAACCACTTCAAGTAGCTGGCCGACCACTTCAAGTGGTCGGCTGCTTTTCTTCACCTTTTTGGAGATATTTTCTATCCAGCTGTGCCAGCTAGAAGGCAAGCTTGTCCAACAAGCTTGGTCTTTGGGCCATCTTTTCTGGTCGGCCACCACACCACTGCATTGTTTTCTTGCTGCTGACCTTCTCCCACCATGGCCGACCAGTTTTCATTTTGGGAGACCACTTATGGTGGTCGGCCAACCACTTCAAGTAGCTGGCCGACCACTTCAAGTGGTCGGCTACTTTTCTTCACCTTTTTGGAGATATTTTCTATCTAGCTGTGCCAGCTAGAAGGCAAGCTTGTCCAACAAGATTGAGCATTGGTTCTCTATAAAAGAGAACCTCCTCCTCCCTCCTCTAGGTTCAGAATTTTGTGGCTGGAGTGATAGATACACATTTGTCTCTATATTTTCTTGTTTGCTCCTGTTTTGTGTTCAAAAGTGCATATTCTTCATACTTTAACACACAAACACACACTCAAACACCATACTCTTAGAGCTGAGGTCCCTTGAAGTTGTCTTTGAAGTTTTTAGACTGGTTTTGGTTCAAAAGAGTGCTAGAGTTGCAGCCTTGAAGGTGTTCATCAAGGGTGAGTTGTTAGCCCTTTAACCTCTTGTTTTGCTTAAGCTTTTAGACCCATTTTCATGCTGATTTAAGCTTAACTCTTAACTGTAAAAAGTTCTATTTTCCAACCCTTAACATGTTTGTTTAAGGTTACTTTTGTGTTGGGGGTGGTCTATCCCCTCTTAGGCCTTGTTTTGAGCCATCCCTTTTGGTTCTTGTTCTAGCCTTTGCATAACCTTTCTACCACTAAAATCTAGAGGACTTTTAGTGGTGGAAAGGTGGTTTTGGGGTCCTAAATAGGAGAGGGTCATCCCCTCTCCTTGTGTTTTGAATGCTTGCTTTGAATACCTCATGTTTGAGCATGTTTATTAAGCTTGTGTTGGCTTGTTCTTAGCATGTATTTGGGGTTATTTTGAGATGGAATGCCACTATTTTCAGTTGCCTTGATCATCTCATGCATGCTTAATACACTTGTAGTGTAAATTTCATAAACTAGTCTTGTATGCTTCATGAAGTAGCATGTCTTTCTAGCTTATGTTGACTACATTTCAGTAGGTTTTTGGTGTTGTTTTAGTATGCCATGACTCTATTTTGGGTGGATTTGATGGCCTCTTGCATGCTCCATGCACTTGTAGTGCAATTCCATGAACTAGCCTAATGTGTATCATGCTTTAATATGTCATTCTAGCATGATTTTGGTTTAACTTCAAGAAGCTTTTGTCCATGTTTTAGCTTGCCCTAGCTTTGATTTATGTTGTTTTGGTCATGCATGCCTTGCTTTGTATAGCTATAGTGCATTCTAGCTTGTTAGCTTTGTGTATCAAGTCCAATAGCATACATTGCTTGCCCTATTTCCGTGACTTGGCATCATTTGAAATGTGATTTCAGTGCATGTTTCATGGTCATACACTTTCATCTTTCACTTATTCAATGCGTTGGAGGGTTTGCCCTTTATGCCTTAACATGAATCATTGCGTACGCCTTCATGCCTAAGCTTGCGAGCTATCATTTCAATATGTTTTTGGGGTTATTTTGCCATAATATAACTCTGATTTTTGTTGGCGAAGCCATCCCATGCTTGGTCTTGGTAGGTGTAGTGTAATCCACCTTATTTGCCTTGCATGATCCATGCTTTATGCCCTTCATGCTAGCTTGTTTTGGCTTCCTTCCATGCATGTTTTAGACTCATTTTGACATGTTCTAGGACTTTTTTGGGTTACCTTTTCCATATACTTCATGTTACGAATAGTTGTAGTACAAATGCATATGCTAGCTTTGAGTTTTGAGTACCACAGCATGCTTCATTTGTGTTGTGTACGTGATTTAGCATCACTTAACATGACATTTCAGAGCATATAGCATTGACATGTTCCCACTTCATCCACTCTTTAAGTGCCTTTGAGTGTTATGCATTGTTGCTTTGCTTATGGCCTAGTGTGTATGCTTGCATGCCTAGGTCTTTGAGCCTTTATCTCAGCATGTTTTGGTCTTTTTAAGACTTATTTGAGCTCTATCCATGATTGGTTCAATCATTTGTGCCATGTATTGCATGCCCCTTGTGTAGTCCCTTTAATGGCCCTATGCCTTAGGCCCTCTTGCATGTTTTACTTATGTTGTTTGAATGATTTGGCATCATTTCACACATGATTTTAGAACCTTTAGTGTTGTCACACTTCCATGCTTATCGCTTCTCCATCATGCTTGAGAGTTGTGTTCTTAGGCCTAGTTGATTAGCCATTGCATTGAGCATGCATCTCTCACTTTTTTGTGCCTTTGTTTTGGTGTTATGGCCACTAATTTGGGTATGACTGAGGTTTGTCCATTTTGGTTTAAGTCCATCGAGCATTGTGTATGCCATGTTACATTGCCTTGAGTATGCCATGTTGCCTTGCATTGTGAATGCCATGTTGTTATTTGCACTGTGTATGCTATTTTGTTGCTTTGCATTGAGTGTGCATGCCATTGGCATTGAGTATGCTATGTTACATTGCATTTCATGTTTGTATGCTTGTCCCTTGCATACTGTTCGCATGCTCGTTTCATTGTAGTACATGTTTGCATGCTTAAGTTGCATTGCATATTTGCATGTTGTTGCATTTTGTTTGGAATAGGTGTTAGTCCAAACACGAGGAACGAGGGACGTTTCATACTTGAAGTGATGAAACGTGCCTTAATTCTCGGTCGTCGACGCTTTTGATCATACATGATAGAGTTTTAGGCTTTATGCGATTATGTGTACATTCATTTCATATTGAATTGTGCAACTTTGAGATGCGTGATTTGTGGCCCAAGGGTCGAGAATGGCACTCCCTTGAGCTTATGAAATGATAGGGAGGGTGGTTGTGCACACATATCTTGCAAATACATTGCCATGCCCTTTCTTGCTCTCTGTTGCAACAAACTGGAGAAGTGCAGCAAAAATTGGCCGGCCAACCAAAAAAACTAGCTGGCCGACCACTTTTTCTAGTTTGCAGCAACAAAAAGTGGTCGGTCAGTGGCTGGAAGGATCAACAACTGGTCGACAGCCCTCCCATAGGTCCCCAAGGTGAGTTAGAAGCTTTCTGGAGCTTGGTGCAAGGTTCTAAGAACAATTGCAAACAGAGGCAAGTAGGGGCATCGCGACGGTTTTCCGAACGAGGCGACTGGGCATGCATATACTTCCCGCCTTGAGGCTTCTGATTTACTGCTTTACTTAGCTAATTTGCTTAGCTAGTTTATGCTTTGGTCTTGTACCTAATTAGTTAATGCGTTTAGCTATTCAATTTGTGTTGTAATAGCTTAATTAGTTAGCTTGTTAGTTAATTAATTCTGTGATGTAATAATTTGTTTAATTAGCATAGATTAGCTAGTTAGCTTCTTATTCGAACCTTCCGTCGAGAGGACCAACTGTTGAAATAAGCGTGCATGTGTGTGATGCATGTCTTCCAACCCCCATTTCTTTCTCCCATTTACATAACTGCTTACAATGGTTAGTTTTAGGACATATTTCGATTAGCATATATTATGCTTGCATACGTGCATCCATCCATCTGTTTGCATGCACCGGGCTCGGGGCATCATACTAACTGCATTGTATTTCAATTCCTATTTGAATACATGTACCAAGTTGCATTTCATATGCCATCTAGATAGCCGAGCCTATCTTAGCTGCATTTTGCCTGTGTTGCATTAGCCATCTTAACATGAACTAGGATCATGCATGATTTCTAACTAGTTCTCTGTTTTGGCTCAGTGTACACTGTGAGTGTTTACGCTTTAGCACACTGCATGAGATGTGTATGTTGCCATGTTAGCATACTTGCCATGAGGATTAACTGCCTGAATGACTATGGGTGGAGGTTGGATTGCTTGAATTGGAACAATTCATCAAATCCCCGATTCAGCCTACTTGCGAGTAGCAAACTTCAAATCATTTTCACAAATGAACATGCAATGTTTTGTTCCAACTTGGGTGATCTAGTCTATACTTGTATGTTGTGCGCATCACGTAGTAAAATTAGCTAATTAATCGGAATAAGAACACATGTGTTTTAAAAAACAAAATATCATGCTTAGTAAAGGCCAATCTTTTGATCGGGCGAGCGAGGGTGTTCATTGCATGACCTTCCTCTCTCGTACCCAAGTTCCCGAGCCGAGGCAACTTTGGTGATGATGGACACGTGGCCTTAGGCACGAGTCAGGGTTTCTTAAATTCCCCTAAAATAAAATATTTAGGTGGCGACTCTATATCTAGCAAAGCAGTCCATGTTTGGCACTTCTTCATTAAAAATTAATTTTCCAAAACGATTTGCCAGATTTGGACTCTTTGGGGATTTATCGGTCTCATATTGCACTTTGTGAGATTAGATTCAGAACTGTGACATGAGTCCGAACTTGTAGTAGCCTAGAACAAAACAGATTTCGCGCCCTCACAGCGCAGAGCCCAGAGAGTTCTCGGGGCACGTCTACAGGAATCAGATTCCAGCTCACTAGCTGACTTAAAACTATTGGGCAAGAAGACCTCCTCCAGCTGCCAAATGAGGGACGATGCATCAGATGCATCCAGAATACTGCTAGAAGGGTTAGCACTCAATTGGTCTCCAATCATGGAAATAGTTAGGTCATCCCCCAAACTCTCTAGATCAATCGGAGGATCCGAAAGGAGACATGCCAATGTTGCCCCTACTTCGAGTTCATTGCTGTTGGACTCACTTTCTGCGCTTTGTTCAGCTTCAGTAGTTAGTTTAGTCTGTTCCTCTGTGTCACTCTCTTGCAGCTGTAAGTCAAAGAAAATCTCAAAGCCGGGAACCCGCTGCTTCTCAAAATTAAGCCATGGTTCGGGAAGGGTTAGCACCCAATTGGTCTCCAATCATGGAAATAGTTAGGTCATCCCCCAAACTCTCTAGATCAATCGGAGGATCCGAAAGGAGACATGCCAATGTTGCCCCTACTTCGAGTTCATTGCTGTTGGA
Source organism: Camellia sinensis (assembly GCF_004153795.1). Taxonomy (NCBI): domain Eukaryota; kingdom Viridiplantae; phylum Streptophyta; class Magnoliopsida; order Ericales; family Theaceae; genus Camellia; species Camellia sinensis. The sequence goes on from NW_021026114.1 coordinate 1,931,252, forward strand.
CTCACTTTCTGCGCTTTGTTCAGCTTCAGTAGTTAGTTCAGTCTGTTCCTCTGTGTCACTCTCTTCCAGCTGTAAGTCAAAGAAAATCTCAAAGCCGGGAACCCGCTGCTTCTCAAAATTAAACCATGGTTCGGGGAAACCACAGAATGGGAAGTCTTCACCCTCCCAAACAAAATAGCCATTCATGGTTCCCCGAATTGGTCGGTGCACAAGTTCATAGCGCTTCCCGCTTTGCTTTGCTCTAGCCCTTCCGGCCATTTCTTTCCCTTTCCTCACCCAATCCTCTTTGGTGGGCGTATAGCCAAGACCAAAGATGTGTGGGTCATGTGGCACGTCGACCAATGTAGTAACGCCCTTCCAGCCACTTCATCCCAATCCCATTCCGGGCATATGTTGTAGCTTATTCATGAGATATATTGACTGGGCGCTAAAATATAGGCTCTCATCAATAGCCAAGATATTCTGCACTACCTAGGCCTCAGCCAAGGTAAATCCCAAAATAAAAACATCCTCTTCGCCATGCATAATCTCGAGTACAGGCGTAGTGACCACTGGCAAAGGATGTATAGAAGAATTCCTAAAGACAATAGCCACCCCCTTTCCATGGGGGTATTTCAGCATCTGGTGAAGGGTTGAGGAGACAGCTTTTACTTGATGCAACCAGGGTCATCCAAGTAATAGATTAAAAGTGGCAGGCATATCCAATACAAGGAACTCGATGTCCTGTTGGGCTGGACCGACCTGTACTCTAATCTGTATTGTTCCCATTACCTCTCGACTTGTATTGTCATACGCCCGGATCACCTGGGCCGCTGGCACAAAATCGGCTGGTTTTAGGCCGATAGCATAGGCTGTGCAACATGGACAGACGCTGATTGCTGACCCAGTGTTGACTAATACAATTGGTACCCACTTTTCTCAGCATTCCACCGATATGTATAGAGGCTTGTTGTGTGCAGAGCCTTCCAGTGGCAATTCCTTATCTGAAAAGGTCAAAGTTAGCGCAACGCACCCTAGGAAGACTAAGCCCACTAGTTGTTCCGAAGTGGTCTCATTGGACAACTTGGCTTTATCCATTGCTGACCGGATAGCCTGTCTAGGCACTCACGAAGCCATAAGCAACCCCCAGATAGAGATGTCTGCTTGAATCTTCTTCAACTGTTTCAGCACAGCTTCTTCATCCAACAACTTTTCCTTCTGTTTCTCTACTTCTTTATCCTTCCTAGATGCCTCAAGTTGGGCCAGATGCAGGGGCTTGAAATATTGGCCACTTCTTGTCATGTGGTCGACTTCTTTCATATACCAGGTGTTGTCAGGAAGGCTCTCACCCTAATTTTCATTAGTGTGGGCAAGATGAAGATCATCATCTTCACACCACATACCTCCAGAAACCGACAAACGATTGTCCGGCTCTGTTCGGGTTGTCTTCTTATCACAGATTTCCCCCACAGGGTCTGGGCCTTTCCAACCTTCTATTTTTTTTTTATCTACTTCTTTTTCAAAGCACCTCAGTGTGGCTTCTTGCTCTATAGGTACAATACTAACTATGCCCAGTTCCTGAGCTACTTGTTTTGCACCAGTGATTTTCGATAGTTTACCTTTTCTATCGGCCATTTCGGCCATTGTTGCGGTTCCCACTTTCTATTCTTTTAGCTTTAGTTCAGCTCCCTCATCTATATCGTGTTCATCACTTAGCCACCATGAATTATCGGTTGACCCGTTCAGATCGAACCAATTGATATACAAGTCCCCTTGATCATGTTCATCAAAGAATTGCAAATTGTCCATATCCTCCAGGTCAGCTAGATCATCTAATCCTTAGCTTGGTCCATCTTCTTAGACTACACTGACCTCTATCCCTGTCAACAACACCACTTCTGGCTTATCTTGGTTGATTGGCACAATAGAGCAGCTCGGGTTGTACACCCCATCAGATACGTCCTCGGAGCCCTTGGGCAACGGACTGACATTCTCCACCATGGCTGACCTCTTTTCATCTTCTACTGTCACCACCACGGGTTCAGTTTGGATTGTTGATGTGTTCATCATGCACAAGTCTGTACTCTCAGGGATAAACAATGCCGGCTTAGGTAGGTGAGAGGGGGTGATATATATATTGGGGTCATAAGGGATGGCCAGTGTATGGATGAGGTTTATGTGTCAGGGTGGGGGGGCTTCATTATGTGGTGGAAGGGAATTTGTAGTGACATTGGGTTTTTTAGGAGATGCCATCACCTTATTGTCAATGAGATCTTGAATCTCATGACACAGTCTGTAGCACTGATCATTGTCATAACCATGTTGTTGATGAAAAGCACAGTATTTGGCCGGGCTGTGTTTAGGTGGGAGGGGATCGGGCAGTGGGCATTGTTCTAATGGCTTAAGATGCCCTTTTCTGATCAGGACCCGTAGGGCTTTGGATAAGGACATATAGAGTTGGGTGAAGATCCTCTGGCCTCAGGCCTGATGGCTTGAGGTTTGTGAAGTTGTGTTGGATGTGCTAGCAAAGGGGTTGGCAGTCTTAGGTGTGGTGGTGACCATGCTCACATCCGAAGGCCGTGAAGAAGTGCCCCCAGTCGTGGCAACATTGGAGCTGTGTGTAAAGGGCCTTTTGGGCTATTCCTTCTCATGGTCTATCAACCCCTGCTTCATTGCATCCTCAATTTGAACCCCTATTTTGTAGAACTCGGCAAAAGAAGACAAACGCAAGACAACATCTTCTGTAATAATCTTCCTTTCAAGTTATGGACCACCATTCTAATTTGGTCCCTTTCAGATGGCCGGATAGTCATCATAGAGGCCTTGGCCCTCCACCGAGTCACAAAATCCAAGAAGCCCTCCTTTGGCTCCTGGCGAGTTGCTTCAAGATCACGAGTAGTAACCTCGATCTAAATATTGTAGGAGTACTGCGCTATGAAGGCCTCAGCCATTTCCACCCAATTTCATTTCACAGACTCCTCAAGTTTGGCATACCAAATGGCCGCTATACCCGATAGGGTCCTACCAAAAAGCGATAGCTTCTGCAGTCTAGTCGAACCCATTGGTCGTAGGATGTCTACAAATAACTGGAGATAGACCATGGGATCCTCGGAGCCATCAAACCGGTCTATGTGCGGCATCTTGAATTTGTCGGGCAGAGTCACTGTCGAGTCAATGTATCCATCCTCAATATCAGGGATTGAATTTACACCATGTGCCCATTTGAAGAGTTTTTCTAGTTTGCTGACCTTCAATGCAGTAGGGTCGACCTCAAATTCAAACGGCGCCTCCGTCGGGTAAACCGGTGCCTTGGAGGTTTGAGGTGGGATCAGGTCTGCCTGAATGACCACATTTTCCTGGACATTAATTGTGACCCCGGGTGTCAGAATTCCCGCTGGGGTGCATGGGATACAGAGGCTACTGCAGATTGTGGTTGTTGTTGCTGAAGCCTATCTATCACTTCTGCTTGGCGAGCTACAACCTTAGCTTGTCGGGTAGCATCTAGCTGCATGTTCTCAATAGTCTGTTGGAGTTGACGAAACATATCTTCCATACTGACTGGGAAATGCTGAGTTATTAGAATTGGTCAATACTTTCTTTCTGGAGTGGAAGTAGATGATTGGGCCTCAAAAGGTGACTGTTGGACTGGTGAGTTATGCTTGATCCTCCACTATCTAGTAATCGGTGGGAGTGAAGCAAACACTGGCTGTCCTCTTACAAGATCCCCGGATTGGTAAAGTCACCTTACTCGATCCAGATTGGTTGGGGGGAAATAGGACTATCTGTAGCAATGATGGTAAACTACCTTGCAAAAAGAATATAAATCAAAAGAAAACAAGAATCAGAAACCACACAGCACCTCTGCTCAGACACAAACAACACGCAGTTGCAATCATAAGCTGGAGAACTGTACTCAACATTGATTTCTGCCTCAAAACTGATATCCCGATTTGCAACTAATACATACATTCTTGCAAAGTTTCACTCTAAAAGCACGTATCAAGCAAGTGAGAGCCAAAACACCCCTATGATGAGGTAGGGTTACCCTGTCCTAATTTTGTCAAGAACTAGGGTTTCACTATGCACAACAAGTGGCTTCATACAATCCTGCATTCGGGTAAGCAACCTGTCCTAGTTTGGAACAGTCTCTATGGTTTTCGACATGCAACTAGGTCGATTGATCAAAAAGGGTACCTAGGCAAGACTACCTAATATACCTCTCACACCTAACATCGAGAAGTGAAAGGAGGATCAAGTGGTACGGCAGTAGTCCAGATCAAAGGGTTGTGTTCCCATCGTGGCAGAGCCCGCAACTGGTCAGCCTTTTGGCAAGCTTTTCCAAGTGAGCCTCCGACAAACCGTTCAAGAATGGCAAATGGCAAACACTGTGACTTAGGTGCACTGATGCAAATGCAAATGTAAATGCAAAGAAACACATAAGTGTAGATAAAATATCATATCACAAGTTCAAATCAAGTTCTCTAAGGTCCCCAGTAGAGTCGCCAGAAACTGTACCTTGGCTTTTTCGCGCCCTCTTTCGGAAGGTTTAAAAGAAAGCCCTACAGTTCGGACTCTCGCGATTTTGAGTCTAATCTCACAAGTGCAACGTGAAACTGATAAACACCAAAGAGTCCAAATCTGCAAATCATTTTTGGAAAATTGATTTTGAATAAAAAATGCCAAAATTGGACTACTTTACCAGATACAGAGTCGCCACCTAAATATTTTATTTTGGAAAAATTTAGGAAACCCATGACTCGTGCCAAAGGCCACGTGCCCATCATTACCAAAGTTGCCTCGGCTCGGGAACTTGGGTACGAGAGGGGAAGGTCATGAATTGAGCACCCCCACTCGCCCGATCAATGGTTTAAGTTGTAAAAGGTAAAATTTTAACAAAATCAACTTTTATCAAAACTTTTCAAAACCATTTTTGAAAAGAATCACCAGTTGACACGCACGGAATCAATCCTCAAGATGTACAACCCCGAATCAAAAGATCATAAATGCTCCTTGATTGAGCACCACTACTCTGTATTGTAACCAGCTCTTCTCTCAGAGTAAAGATCACAACCGAACTCTCAGGTAAGAAATAAACAAAGATGACCTGATCAAACACATGGATAGGACAGTTGATATGTAGATGATTATGGCCGAACTTTAGGATGAAATTGCCTACGTATCCCGAAGATGGGAATCAGGCCTTACGTAGTTCGCTTCAGGTTCACTCGAGTATTAACTCTCTCCTTTTGTGCTCTAACTTTTGCCAAATTCGTCCTTTAGGGTTTTCAACCTTGCGAGCTCAATTTTTCTTTATTTCTAATTTTTCATGCTCTAACTTTTGCCTAGGTTGCTCTTCTGGGTTTTCGGCCTAGCGAGCCTCTCAGGGATAGTATTTCTTCAACTTGTCCATGTTGATTGTTTGTGAAAATTCCAGGCTGTCTAAGTTCATGAGAATAATAACTCCACCCGACCAGATACCTTCGATGATATAAGGACTCAAATTGGGTTTGAACTTTCCCTTAGGGTCATGAATGGGAGCTCAGTTGTCTTTCAACACCATATCTCCCTCTTTCAGATTTCAGGACTTAACTTTGTTAGTAAAAGCCTTGGCAATTCTGCGTTGGTAGCCTTAAACGTGATACATTGCCTTCAGCCTTCTCTCATCAAACAGCATCAACTCCTCAAATCTACTTTGTTGCCAGTCCGCTTCTGCTATCTGACACTCAGTCAGAACTAGCAACAACAGGACTTTATTTCAATTGGCAAAACAACTTCCATCTCGTAGACAAGAGAATAAGGAGTTGCCCCTGTAGACATCTGGATTGAAGTTCTGCAACCCCAGAGTGCGAATGGTAATTTATCTGGCCAATCCCTATAAGTCTTAACCATCTTCTGTAAGATATTCTTGATGTCATTATTGCCAGCTTCAACAGCTCCATTGATCTGCGGCCTATATGTAGATGACTTATGGAAAGCCACATTGTATTTCTCTAACAAGTCTATCACCTCTTTCTTGAGGTGGGAGCCATTATCTGATATGATCTCCTTTGGGACTCCATATCGGCAAATGATATTATTTCTGATGAACTTGGCCACATGCGATGCTTTCAACACTGCATAGGACTAGGTTTCCACCCATTTTGTAAAGTAATCAATTGCCACTAAGATGTATTCATGCCCATTTGACCCTTTCGGTGTGACTGCACCGATGGCATCAATTCCCCAAACTGAGAAGGGCCATGGGGAAATCATGTTATACAGTTTTGACGGCGGGATATTCATACGATTGGCATGAATTTGGCATTTGTGGCATTGCCGAACAAAACCAATACAATCCTCCTCCATGGTGGACCAATAGTAACCCTGCCTGAGAATCTTCCGAGCTAGCATCACTCCGTTCATGTGCGCTCTGCACTCTCTTCCATAGATGGCCTCCATCAGGCGCTTTGATTCCTCTTCTTTGACACACAGTTTGTGCATTCCCAAATGACCTCTTTTATACAGTTTACCTCTGTAGATGATAAATTGGACGACCATTCGTTGTATTCCCCTTTTGTCCTTGGCATTTGCCCCTGGTGGATAAATCTCCTTTTCCAAGAAGTTCTAAATATCGTAGTACCAAGGGTTCTTGTCATGCGCTTCATCTATTGTGGCGATAGTTTCATAAGCTGGAGTGTATTTTTGCTCAATGATAATCGGACGCATCCGGACTCCAAGTGGGATGCCTACCATAGAAGATAGAGTTACTAAAGCACCAGCGAACCTGTTGTTCTCTCTCAGTAGATGTGTGAAAGTCAGCTTTTCAAACCTAGGAATCAGAACATCTGGGGTCTGGTGGTAAACCTTCATCTTTTCTTCTTTGACTTTCCAGTCTCCATTCACTTGAGAAACAACTAAGTTCGAGTCCCTGATAACATCCAACCTTTTTGCCCCTAGTGCCAAGACAACTTCTAAACCAGCGATACACACTTCATTATTGGACACCTTGAACCGGAGTTTGAAGGCTAAAGGTATATGGGAATCATCAGGTGCTATCAGCAACACACCTATCCCATAATCATACTGATTGGACACTCCGTCAAAATACATCATCCAAGTCTCCTTCCCAACTTGCAGAACGGCTTCATCTGGGCACAGGTATTCCACTGCTTCATCCCCTTCTATCGGGTGATTTGCTAGGAACTCCGCTATAGCTCTTCCTTTGACAGACTTGCGAGTGACATACTTGAGATCAAATTCAGAGAGGAGAAGCAACCAACGAGCTAGCCTACCCATAAGCATTGGTTTCTCAAAGAGATATTTGATAGGATCTAATCTCGAAATCAAGATTACAAAATGAGCTAACATGTAGTGCCTTAACTTCGTGGTAGCCCATACCAAGGCTAAGCAAGCTTTCTCCAACAGAGTATAGCGGGTCTCATAATTCAGCATCTTCTTGGTTAAGTAATAGATGGCTTTCTTCACCCTATCTTCAGATTCCTCAGCGAGCATGCATCCCATAGTGGTGTCTGTCACTGACAGATACAGAATCAAAGGCTTCCCCGACTCTAGCGACGATAACACAGGCGGATTCTGCAGGTACTGCTTAATCTGCTCAACAGTGAATTGACATCGATCATCCCATCAAAATTTATTTCCTTTCTTCAAGAGACCAAATAGTAGTTCACAAGTCAAGATTAATTTGGAAATAAATCGTCTTATGAATTGCACTTTATCCAAAAAGCCTCACACCTCTTTTTCAATCCTTGGTGGTGGCATTTCTAGGATGGCCTTGATTTTGGAAGGATCTACTTCGATGCCCCTCTGTGTGATCAAAAAAGCCAAATATTTTTCCCTACTGTTACGCCGAAGGTGCATTTCTGCGAGTTCAACCACAATTGTATTATCTGATTCGTTGAAAGAATTTCTTCAAGGTGGTGTAGTGGCCCTCCCTTTCTTTAGACTTGACAATCATGTCGTCCATGTACACCTCGACCACGTTGTGGATCATATCATGCAGAATAGTGGTTGCAGCCCTCTAATAGGTAGCTCCGGCATTCTTCAGCTCAAACGACATAACCCGATAGTAGTAGGTACGCCACGGCATAGTAAATGCGATTTTCTCTCTGTCCTCGGGTGCCATCAAAATTTGGTTATACCCGAAAAACCCATCCATAAAGGATAGAATTGCATGGCCCGCAGTGAAATCCACTAACTCATCAATGTGCGGTAGAAGAAAGTCATCCTTCAGATTGGCTCTGTTCAAATCCCGGAAGTCTACACATACCCAAATTCTACCATCCTTTTTGGGCACCAGGACGATGTTGGCCAACCAAGTCAGATATTCAAATACTAACAAGAAACCTGGCTCGATCTGCTTGGTGACCTCTTCCTTAATTCTCAATGCCCAATCCAGACGGGTTCTTCACAGCTTCTACTTAACAGGTTGAGCCATGGGGTCAAGAGGGATCCGATGTTGTACAATCTCAAGATCGATTCCAGGCTGTAGACTCGACTTTCTTCGCGCGCCCCCCTTTCGGAGAGGTGTAAATTGGTCTTACTACAATTCAGACTCCTTTCATGGTTCTGAATCTAATCTCACAAAGTGCAATGTGAGACTGATAAACACCAAAGAGTCCAATCCGGCAAATCGTTTTGGAAAATCGATTTTGAATAAAAAACGCCAAACATGGACTACTTTGCCAGATTACAGAGTCGCCGCCTAAATATGTTATTTTTGGAAAATTTAGGAAACCCTGACTCATGCCAATGGCCACGTGTCTGTCATCACCAAAGTTGCCTCAGCTCGGGAACTTGGATACGAGAGGAGAAGGTCATGAGATGAGCACCCCCTGCTCGCCCAATCAAAGATCGGCCTCTACTACCATGATATGTTGTTTTATAAACCTCATGTGTTCTTTTTCTGATTATTAGCTAACTTTACTATGTTGTGCACACATACAAGTGTAGACTAAGTCGCGAGATTTGGAACGAATCGACTCATGTTTGTTTCTGAAAATGATTTGAAAGTGTCACTCGCAAGTGGGCTACAGCGCGGATTTTCCACCCTCAAGTGGGCTGAAAACATGATTTTGCCACTTCGCAAAGTGGGCTTCAAAGTCACAATCATCGAATTGTTCCAATTCAGACAATCAAGCCTTTACCCACAGGCATTCATGTTGTTAAGCACTTAAGAAAATAGCCTCATGGCAAGCATGCTATCATGGTAACACTCACACTCATGCAAGTATGCTAAAGCATAAAAACTTACAGTGTACTTCGAGCCAAAACAAAAAACTAGTTAGAAATATGCATGATTCTTAACTATGCTAACATGCCTAATGCAACACATGCAATAATGCAACTAAATAGGCTTGGCTATTTAAGATGGCATATGAATGCAACAATTTGATACATGCTTCGAAGCACGTATTCAAGTAAGTGTATTGAAATATGATGCAGTTTGAATGATGCGCTGAGCCCGGTGCATGCAAGACAAATGAATGATGCAAACATGCAAGCATAAGGTATGCTAATCAAAACGTGCCCTAAAACTAACCATCGTAAGAGGTTAAATAAAAGGGAAAAAGACGTGGGGTTGGAAAACATGCACACACACACGCACGCTTATTACAACATTGTGCCCTCGCGAATGAGGGTCCGAATAAATCAGCTAAGCTACACTAAGCTAAGCTAATTAATACAAGCCAACTATTAACTATTCTAGCTAATTAATTATTACAACACAAATTAACTAGCTATGCTAAGCTAATTAAAATATTACAACACTTGAATTAAATAATTAGCTACAACTAATTAATTAAAGCAAATAAAGTGGCCTCGCGGGTAAGGGAAACATGCATGCCCGGTGGGCTCCTCCCGAAAATCCATCGCCTTGCCATCAATTGCCTCTGTTTACACTTGCCTTAATTGTTGAACATTGAACCAATCCTCCAAACTGAAATAGGAACACTTTGCACAAAAATGCACTGGTGGCTGGTCGGCCACAAAAAGTGGTTGCCAGCCACCTTAACTGGCCGGTCGGCCACCTGCTTTTCCAAAATGTTATTTTTGCTACAACAGAAGCAAAGCAAGGCATTTTGCAGGAAATGTATGCACTGCCACTCTCCTCATCATTTCTCAAGCTCAAAGGAGTGTGGCGCTTGGTTCTCAAGCCACCAATCAAGCACCTCAATGCATGATGGCCAAAGGACTGAGCTTGTACAAGGTCGATGAATGCACAAATAGACTCAAATGGAGCATCCACCCTATCCTGCATGATCGAGGGTGTCGGGGACCAAGAAATGTGACACGTTTCATCACTTTGAGTATGAAATGTCCCACATTTCTTGTGTTTGGATTAACGTCTGATCCAAACACATGCAATGCAACCCAAATGCTTATCTTGCACAAGTTTTACTTTGCTCAATTCTTATTTACACATTTTACATTACCGATTAATCCTTTAATCGATTAAGTCCAATGTGAAAGTCCTCTAACGAGAGAGGGGTCAACCAAAGGATGGTTTAAGACATGAGAGAGTTCATGCCTTTAGCTAGGAGGAACCCTAAAAAGAGAGTTAAAGCCATTGAGCATAAACTCTATCTCAAGCTTAAACACAAACATAAGGCCAACCAACCCTCAAAAAAAATCAAAAGTGAAGAAATGAGGGAGATGGCAGATATTTCAGTGCTAAAGTGGCATGAAAAACAATACAACAACATGCAAACAACACATGCACAACATATTAAAGGCAAAAAGCATTGAAACTAGTGAAGGACACAACACTAGAGGCATGTAATACAATGCTCAAAAGGGACCAATAGTCCAAAATAGTCCTAAAACACCCTAAATAGAGTTCTAAAACATGCTTGAAATAAACTAACAATAGCTATATTAAGAGGCCAAAACAATAGCACATGCTAGGTAATTTAGCACAATTGCACTACAAGCATATAAAGCAAAGCACATATGATCAAACCAGCTCAAAATAGAGCTTAATCATGCCAAATCAGTGACCTAAACATGCTGAAACTTAGGCACAAAAGGCAAGAAAAGCATGCTCGCATGTTGGATCACAAACAAGACACAAAGCACAACTCTCAAAAGCAATGAAAAAGTGGGATATGTGAGAGTGTGACAGTAATATATGCTCTGAAATCACACAGAGGTATATGCTCTGAAATCACATGCTAAATGATGCCATATCATGCAAACAACTCAAGCAAAGCATATTAGAGACCTTGAAACTTAAAGCTAGTCAAGGCCATTTGCACTATAGCTACACAAAGCCAGCCTCATATGATCAAAACCACTCAAAATAGAGTTAAAGCATGACAAAACATGAGCAAAAACATGCTGAGATGGAGCTAACAAAAGCTATAATAATAGGCTAACTCATTAGGCATGCTAGGCTAGTGAGCAAAATTACACTACAAGTGTAAGAAGCAAACAAGAGTTGCTCCAACCAGCCAAAAAAAGAGTTATAACATGTTAAAATAAGGCCAAAAACATGCTTGAACTAGGCTACAAAAAGTTAGAAAAGCATGCTCAAATACTAGGCCATCTACACATGCAAATAAGATATGAGGAGGGGGGACCACCCCCTCCTATTTTGGTCGTCAAAACCAACTTTCTACCACTAAAATTCCTCTGGAATTCAGTGGTTAAAAGGCCAAGAAAAGTGTATTTCAAAAGCTTTGAAAGATGGCTCAAAAGGCTTTACAAGCCAAATAGCAAAGGGAGGAAACAACCCCCCAACCAAACAAGACTCAAACCAACATTTTAAACCTTTAAAAATAGAGTTTTTAAGATGTTAAAACCAGCCTCCAAATAGCATGCAAAGGTGGCCAAACAATGAATTAAAACACAGCTTAAAAGGGTCAAGTTCTCACCCTTGAAGCATAGCAACAAATGGCCACTTTCTGAGCCAAAACCAGCTTTTCAAAGCTCAAATAAGACTTCCAAGAACCTCAGTTACAATGTAGCCTAAGTTGGCTAAGGGGTTGTATGCAACAATGTAAAGAAAACTCACTTTTAAGCACAATATAGGAAGAGAGAAAGGATTCTAGAGAGAGAGTGTGAAATTTTGCTCACAAAAATTCTGAACCCTCAAAATGGGGGAGGAACCTCCCCTTATATAGAAAAAGCAAGCAAAAAGCTTGCTTCATCCCTCCATATGTGAATGGAGGATGCATTCATTGATCAATAGCTGGCATAGCTGGCACAAAAAATATCTAAAAAATGAGAAAATTGGCCATCGGCCACTTCAAGTGGCTGGCCGGCCACCTCCCCTAGCCGACCGACCACTTCAAGTGGCCTATAAGGAGGAAAAGTGGCTGACAATAGCCAAAAGTGGCCGACAAGGCCCTTCTCCCTTCTAGGCAAGAGGCACCAAGGTTTGGCCTAAACACAAGGCCAAAACACAAAGAGTTTAGAGGTTCAAAGATAAGGCGCTCAGCCGAGACCTTCAGGCACTCAAAACGAGCACAAACATGTGCAATCATCGAGTGTACAAACAATGACGTCAAAGTCTTGAGGTCAGTCAAAAATTGGATGTCTACACAGGCATGTTTTCGTAGGACCACACGAAAACATCTTTGAAATCTTTTAATAAAGAGACTAAGCGCTCGCGCTCCTCTAAAGACAATGTGGACTCGATCTGGACCAGACGCAGATCCTTCTCAGTACCCACATTAATAGCAATGATTTCATCAAAATAGGGTTTATCAAACTTCTCCTACTCTCGATTAATCAATTTTTTCTAAACCAGAGAAATTCCTTCATCTTCGTTTTCATTGAAATTCTGAAAATCTTGGTCAATACAATAAATAAGCAGCATGAAGAAATACTCAGAATCGATAGCATTCTTATTCATAAAATCCAGATCTTCGGTTATAACTGACTCAAAAACAAAAGAAAAAGAGGACCTAGACAAGACCTTGGCATCCAGGTTATCACCTCCAGGAATACCAAACTCAGACTCAGAAGAACCGAAATCTAATTCTGACTCCACAGACTCAGTGGAATTAGATTCTAGCTCATCACCCGACTCAGAACTAGACAGGTAACCCTCCTCCAGCTGCCAGATAAGAGATGGTGCTTCTGATGCATCCAAAATGCTGTTGGATGGGTTCACACCCGGTTCTTCCCTCATCATGGAGATGGTAAGGTTATCCCCCAAGTTCTCTAAGTCAGCCGCAGGATCTGCAAGGAGACATGCCAGTGCTGCCTCTACTCTAAGTTCGCTATTGTCCAAGTCACTTTCCATGCTTTGTTCAGCTTCAGTACTTGGCTCAGCCTTTTCCTTGACATCACTATCTTGCAGCTGCAGATCAAAGAAGATCTCGAACCTGAGGACGCGCTACTTCTTAGAATCCACCCAGGGCTCGAGAAAGCCACAAAAGGAAAATTTTTCTCCCTTCCGAACAAAGTGGCCATTCAGCGTTCCCTAGATTGGCTTGTGGATGAGCTCATAGTGTTTCCCAGCCTGCTTGGCTCTGGCTCTACCTTTGATTTCTTCTTCTTTCCTGATCCAGTCCTCTTTGGTGGGTACATATCCCAGACCAAAGACATGTGGATTGTGCGGTACATTTGTTAATGTTGTGAGACCTTTCTGGCCACTTCTTTCACGCCCCATTCCTGGCACATGCTGCAGTTTGTTCATGACATAGACTGGGCGCTGACATACATGCCCTCATCAGAGGCCAAAATGATCTGCACTACCTAGGCCTCAACCAGAGTGAACCCTGACAGGAAGACATTCTCCTCGCCATGAGTGATCTCCAGCACTGGTGTAGTTACCTCTGGCGAGGGATGGATGGATAAATTCCCGAAAATAATCGCCACTCCTTTCCTGTGAGGGTACTTCAGCATTTGGTGAAGGGTGGAGGAGACAACTTTCACATGATGCAGCCAGGGCCTCCCTAGCAGTAAGTTGAAACTGGCCGGCACATCCAGGACATAGAACTTGACATCTTGCTGAGCTGGACCTACCTAGGCTCTAATTTGTACCGTGCCCATAACCTCTCTGCTCGTATTATCATATGCCCGAATTACTTGGGTTGTGGGCACAAAGTCTGCCGGTCTAAGGCCGATTGCATAAGCTGTGCAGGAAGGACAGACACTGATAGTCGAACCGGTGTCTATCAACACCACTGGTACCCATTTTTCACTGAACTCAACAGATATGTACAAGGGTTTGTTGTGAGCTGAGCCTTCCAGCGGCAGTTCATTGTCAGAAAAGGTTAGGGTTGGCCTGGCGTCACCTGGGAAGACCAATCCTACGAGTTGTTCAGGGTTAGTGTCAATAGACAACTTAGCTTTGTCCATTGCTGATAATACTGCTTGCCGATGTACCTGGGACCCCATGAGAAGACCCAAATTGAGATGTCAGCTTAGATTTTCTTAAATTGCTTCAACACCACCTCTTCTTCCAGCTACTTCTCTTTCTGTTTTTCAACCTCTCTATCTTTCCCAGATGCCTTAGCTTAATCTAAGTGTGGTGACTTAAAATGCCGCCCACTTCTTGTTATGTGAACTATCTCTTCTGCGTACAACGTGTTGTCTAGAAGGCACTCACCACAATCCTCGTTGGTGTGAGCCAGATATAGATCATCATCCCCCCACCATACACCTCCGGCAGCCGACAAACAGTTGTCTGGCTCCGTTCTGATCACTTTCATATCACAAGTATCTCCCGCAAGGTGTTAGGCCATTACAGCTTCCTGGTTGTCTTCAACCCTCTCTTATGCAAACTACTTCAGCGTAGCTTCCTGTTCTGTGTCCACAGTGCTCACAGTGCCCAGTTCCTAAGCTGAACTTTCCATGCCAGTGTTCTCTGGAAGTTTTTCCTTTTCATCGATCCTTCCGGCCACTACAGCAATTCCTGCTTCCTTTTTTTCGGATTTCATTTCAGTTCCGTCCTCCCTGTCCAGCTCATCACTAAGCCACCCAGAGTTGTCGGTTAATCCATTCAAATCAAACCAGCCAATCTGCATATTCCCTTGATCTTGTTTGTCAAAGAACTGCAAGTTATCTAGATCCTCCTCGAGTTCCGCCAAATCATCCAATCCTTGGCTCGGGCCATCCTCTCTAACCACATTAACCTGTACCAAAGTTGGCAACACCAATTCCAGCTGACTTGATCAATTGGCACAATGTAGCAGCTTGGATCGTACGCCCCTTTAGGCAAATCCTCAGAGCTCTTCGGCAACGGACTCATACTTTCGTCTAAGACCAACCTCCCTTCCACTACAACTGTGACCATCACAAGTTTAGGTTGAAGTGTGGATGTGTCCATCATGCACAAATCTGTGCTTTCAGGAATGAACATCGTCGGTCTTGGTAGATGGAAAGGGGTTATATATACGCTGGCATCATAGGGGATGGCCAGTGTATGGATTAGGTTTAGATTTTGAGGTGCGGGAACTTGATTGTGGGCCGGGAGAGGGTTTGTAGTTACATTTGGTTTCTGGAGTAGTGCAATCACCTTATTGTCAATGAGGTCTTGAATCTCATGACGCAGTCTGAAGCATGGTCGGTATCATGACCATGCTGTTGGTGAAATACATAGTACTTTGCTGGGTTGTGTTTAAGTGGGAGTGGATCAGGTAGTGGGTGAGGCTCTAATGGTTTGAGGTGCCCTTTTTTGACCAACACCTTCATGGCTTGAGATAAGGTCATGTAGAGTTGGGTAAAAGTCCTTTGGGATTGGGTAGGGTTGGCTAAAGTTTGTGGAGCTGTATTGGCAAAAGGATTGGCGATCTTGGTTGTGGTGGTGATAACGCTCAAATCTGATGGCCTCGCAACTGTGCTACCACTAGTGGTAGCATTGGAACTGCGCACAAAAGGCCTCTGTGCCTGCTCTTTCTCATCAGTAATCAACCCTTGTTTCATGGCGTCTTCGATTTGAACGCCCATCTCATAGAGCTCAGTGAACGTGATCAGAGGTAGGACGATCATTTTCTGTAATAACTTTCCATGCAGATTATGGACTACCATCTTTATCTGATCTTTCTCGAAAGGCCTTGTGGTCATCATTGAAGCTTTAGTCCTCTACCTCGTCCCAAATTCTGAAAAGCCCTCCTTCGACTCTTGGTGCGTTGCCTCAAGATCACAAGTTGTGACATCGATCTGTGTGTTGTACGAGTACTGGGCAATAAAGGCCTCTGCCATTTCCTTTCAATTCTACTTGACAGAGTCCTCCAACTTCGCATACCATATGGCTACTATTCCCAACATCGTCCGGTCAAAGAAAGACAGCTTCTGCAATCTGGTTAGGCCCATCGGCCGTAAAATGTCTGAAAATAGTCACAGATGAACCATGGGATCTCCAGAGCCATCGAATAGGTCAATGTGTGGCATTTTGAACCGATTTGGCAATGTCACTGCAGAATCGGTATACCCATATTCTATGTCGGGGATAAAGTTAACACCTTGTGCTCTTTTGAATAGCTTCTCTAGCTTGTTGACCTTAAGCACAGTTGGGTCAACCTCAAATTCAAATGGAGCTTCGGTTTGATACACAGGTGCTTTGTGGGCTTGTGATGGGATCAGCTCTGCCGGATTACCCTGATTCTCTTGGACATTAGCAGTATGGGCAGTGGCTCCGGGTGCTGGGATACCCGTAAGAGGTGCATGAGATGCAGAAGCTGCTGCCGGCTGTGGTTTTTGTTGTTGTAGCCGGTTTATTACCTCGGCCTGACGAGCAGGGTCTTGTTGTAAGGTTTCATCTGTTTGCTGAAGATGATGTATTGATTCCTCCATACTGACTGGGGGATACTGTGTCATCGGGATAGGCGAGTGATCTCGTGCTGGACTAGAAGTGGAAGATTGTCCTTGAGCCTGATTGGATGCAGGTGAATTGAGGGGTGACTGCTGTAAAAATTGGACTGGTGAACTCTATCTGACTCTCCTCCGTCTCGTAACTGGTGGGAGTGAAGTAAACAGGGGCTATCCCCTAACAAGATCTCTGACTTTGCAAAGCCTTTTGACTCGGGTCCAGAGCACTTGGGGGATATCTAAACTTTTCGAAGCTATGGTGTTATACTACCTCGCAAAAAGAAATAAAGCAAAAAGAAAACAATAATCAAAAACCGCACAGCATCTCAACTAATGATGTTACCAACATAGATGTAATCAAAGCTGTAGGACTGCACTCAATACTGAATTCTACCCCCAAAACGGATACCAAACTTGTAACTGATACGCACATTCTTGTACAGTCTCATTGTAAAGCACATATCAGTTAACTGAGAGCAAAAAAACACCCCTATGAGGGGGTAGGGTTACCCTGTCTTAATTTCATCAAGAACTAGGGTAATCTATTGCAAACAAGTGGTTTCATGCAATCCTGCATTCGGGTAAGCATATTGTCCTAGTTTGGAACAGTCTCTATGGCTTTTCGTTATGTAACTAGACCGAATGGTCAAAAGGGTACCTCAGCAAGACTACCTAATATACCTCTCACACCTAACACCGAGAAGTGAAAGGGAGATCAAACGGTACAGCGGTAGTCCAAATCCAAGGGTTGTATTCCCATCATGGTAGGGCCCGTGACCGATCAGCCTTTTGGCAAGCTTTTGGGGGAAGCCTCTGGCAAACCGTCCAAGAATAGCAAATGGCAAACACAATGATTTAAATGCACCAATGCAAATGCAAATGCAAAAAAACATGTAAGTCTAGATAAAATATCACATCATGAAATTTGAGTCAAGTTCTCTAATTTCCCAAGCAGAGTCGCTAGAAACTGTAGCTCGGCTTTTTCACACCCCCTTTCGGAAGACGAATAAGCCCTACAGTATCAAACTCCTACAGTTCTGAATCTAATCTCACAAGTGCAATGTGAACTAGATAAACACCAAAGAGTCCCAATCCGGCAAATCTTTTGGAAAATCAATTTTGAATCAAATTGCCAAAAATGGACTGCTTTGCCAGATACAGAGTCGCCACCTAAATATTTTGGAAAAATCTAAGAAACCCATGACTCATGCCAAAGACCACATGTCCATCATCACTAAGATTGTCTCAGCTCGGGAACTTAGGTACAAGAGGGGAAGGTCATGAATTGAGCACCCCCACTAGCCTGATCAAAGATCGGCCTCTACTAATCATGATATGAATCTTATTTACATTATATGCTCTTGTTCTAGTATATTAGGCTAGCATTTACTGTGTGATAAGCACAGACATGAGTATAGATTAACTTGCAAGAATTGGAACATTTCGATTCATATTTGTTTGCAAAATTGTTTCGAATATGTACCATTTGAAAAAGTGATCGCATAAAAACATTTACTCAAATTATTCCAATTCAAGCAACTAGCCTTCAACCACGAGCATTCAAGCAGTTTATCACTTAAGCACTTAGTCTCATAGTAAGCATGCTTAACACGGCAATAATCACACTCATGCGATATGCTAAAGCAAATAAAGGCTTGCCTAGTACCCAAGCTAAAAAGATGATAAAGTTAGAAAGATGCATAATCCTAACCATGCAATATGACTAGAGCAACACATACAATATACAATTACTAGGCTCGGCTACTAATATGACATATGAATCAATTTGATAGCATGCGATCTAAGCACATATTCAAAGAAGTATTAAACTAACAATGCAGTTAGAATGATGAACCGAGCCTCGGAGCATGCAATACAAATGGATGCAAACATGAGAATGCAAAACAAAACATGATGCCCTAAACTAACCATCATAAGCTAGTAAATAAAAGGGAGAAAGACGTGGGATTGGAAGACAGACACGTCATTACAACATTGCGCTCTCACAAAGGAGAGTCTAAATGAACTAGCCAACTAATTAAAGGTAAACTAATTATTACAAAACAAATTAAATTAGCTAAACTACTTAACTAATTATTACAAACCGAATGAACTAATTAATTAACTAATCTAGCTAATTAAAATAATTACAACACAATGCGAATTAGCTACTCTAACTAATCAAGTACAAAGCCACTATTTAAGCACAACATTAATATACTTGTAACACGGATCCCGAGGATCGATGGAGGGCTCATGCATGGATGTGGTTTTCACTCGAAAAAGGCCTTGTTTCTGTTGCTGAATGCCTCTAGTGCACAGTAGACCACTTGAACTGATTTCCACCTCCTGACCAACTCTGTTCTGCTGGGGGAGTACACTGTTGGATTTTGCATTGGTGGCCGACAGAGAGCCTGTCGTCCACTAATGATGGCCGACCAGCCACTAGTGACAGAACTTCCCTGCTGCAACAGAGAGCAAATAGAGCAGAGATAGTGTATTTTCAATGGTTTGTTTGCACAATTAACCCCTCCTTATCATTTGAACAACTCAAAGGAGTAGTAAACTTGGTTCACAAACCATTAATCTATGCAACTTCATTGCATTATGGCTTATGAAACCAAGTGTGCAAGTTCAATAAATGCAACAAAATAAGACTCTCAAAACCACCTCCCTATCATGAAAGATCAAGGGAAGTAGTTAACAATGAATCTTGAACCATTTTCATCACTAATGAGTATAAAACGACTCAAGACTCAAGGGTTCAATTAACGTCCGATTGAACCCAAACAAGTTATTGTAGACTCGACTTTTTCGTGCCCCATTTCTGAGAGCTCAAATTGGTCCTACAGTTCGGACTCTTGTCACGGTTCTGAATCTAATCTCACAAAGTGCAGTGTGAAACTGGTAAACACCAAAGAGTCCAATCCGGCAAATCATTTTGGAAAATCGATTTTAAATCAAATAATACCAAAATTGGACTGCTTTGCTAGATTACAACGTCGCCACCTAAATATTTTTTTTTTGGGAAATTTAGGAGACCCCGACTCGTGCCAAACGCCACGTGTCCATCATCACCAAAGTTGTCTCGGCTCGAGAACTTGGGTACGAGAGGGGAAGGTCCTGAAATGAGCACCCCTGCTCGCCCGATCAAAGGATCGACCTCTACTAAGCATGATATGTTGTTTTATAAACCTCATGTGTTCTTATTTCGGTTTATTAATCTAACTTTACTACGTGACGCTTGCAAGTAAATATGGACTAAGATCGTAAGAATCAGAACACTTCGACTCATGTTTTGTTTTCGAAAATGGTTTGAAAGTGCCACTCGCAAGTGGGCTAAAGCGCGGATTTGCCACTCTCAAGTGGGCTTTAAAACATGATGATTTACCATTTCGCAGAGTGGGCTTAAAACTCACAATCATCGAATTGTCCCAATTCAAGCAACAAAGCTTTCACCCACAGGCATTCATGCAATTTAATCATTTAAGCACATAGCCTCATAGCAAGCATGCGAAACATGGCAACGCTCACACTCATGCAACTATGCTAAAGCGTAACACTTATAGTGTACTCCAAGCCAAAACAAAAGCTAGTTAGAAATATGCATGATCCTAACTATGTTAACAATGCCTAATGCAACACATGCAATATGCAACTAATAGGCTCGGCTATCTAATCATGGTATATGAATGCGACGATTTGATACATGTATTCAAAGAAGTATTGAAATACGATACAGTTTGAATGATGCGCCGAGCCTCAGTGTAAGCAAGACAAATGAATGAATGCAAACATGCAAAGCATAAGGTATGCTAATTGAAACGTGCGCTAATCTAACCATCGAAAGCGGTTAAATAGAAGAGAGAAAGACGTGGGGTTGGAAGACATGCACACACACACACACACACACACGCTTATTACAACATTGCGCCCTCTCAAAGGAGGGTTCGAATAAATGAGCTAAGCTACATTAAGCTAAGCTAATTATTATAAACCAACTAATTAACTATTCTAAGAAAATTAATTATTATAACACAATTGAATAACTAGCTATGCTAAGCTAATTAAAGTACACCACTGGAAATGAACAATTAGCTGCGCTAATTAACTAGTAAAGCGATTAAACGGCCTCGAGGGATGAGGGATGGATGCATGCTCGATTGCTTCCTCCCGAAAATCCATCGCCTTGCCCTTGGTTGCCTCTGTTTGCACTCGCTTTAACCTCTGAAAATTACACCAACTTCCGTAATGCTTCTGCCCCAACATAGGAACACATTTGAACAACTTTTCTCTTCTGGCCGGTCGGCCACAGAAAGTGGTTGTCGGCCACAATAACTTGTCGATCGGCTACCCACACTGGTCGGTTGGCTACTGCAAATGGCCGATCGGCCACCCTTTTTTCCAGGCTTCTGGTTTTGCTGCAGCAGAGAACAACAGAGGCAAAGCAATGCATTTTTCAAGGAATGTGTGTACTAACACTCTCCTAATCATTTCTCAAGCTCAAAGGAGTATGGCACTTGGCTCTCAAGCCACCAATCAAGCATCGTCATGCAAGATGGCCAAAGAACCAAGCTTGTACAAGCTTAATGAATGCACAAACAAGACTCAAAGGACCACCACCTTATCATGCATGATCAAGGGTGACGGCGACCAAGAAACGTGATACGTTTCATCACTTTGAGTATGAAACGTCTCACATTTCTTGTGTTTAGATTAATATCTGATCCAAACACACGCAATGCAACATAAATGCATATCTTGTTCATGTTTTACTTTGCTCATTTTGTTTACTCATTTTAGCATTACCAAGCCATTCTTTAACCAGTTAAATTCAAAATGATTGTCCTCCAATGAGAGAGGGGTCAACCAAAAGATGGTTTAAGACATGAGAGAGATCATGCCTTTGGCTAGGAGGAACCCTCATAAGAGGGTTAAAGCCATTGAGCACAAGCTTTATCTCAAGCTTAAACACAATCATAAGGTTAACCAACCCTCAAAACAAATGGAAAAATGAAGAAATGACGGAGGTTGTAGACTTTTCAGTGCTGAAATGGCATGAAAGATAATGCTAAAACATGCTAGCAACACATACACAACATGTTAAGAGCCAAAAGCATTAACGCTAGTGAAGAGCACTACACTAGAGGCATGCAATATCAAGCTCAAATGACTAAACCAGCTCAAAATAGAGCCGAGACATGCTAAAAAAAATGGCTAAAACATGCTGAGATAGAAGCGTAGAATGCAAGAAAAAACATGCTCACATGTTGGCTCGCAAACAAGGCTCAAAGCACAACTCTCAAAAGCAATGAAAGAGTGAGATAAGTGAGAGTGTGACATAGATATATGCACTGAAATCATGTGTAAAATGATGTTATAGCATGCAATTATCTCAAGCAAAGCATGTTAAAGGCCTTAAATCACTAAGCTAGTGAAGGCATTTACACTACAACCATGCAAGACAAGACTCATATAACCAAGAGGGCTCAAAAACAGAGTTAAAGCATGCTAAATCAGTAACAAAAACATGATAAGATCAAGTCTCAATAGGGTAGAAAAATATGTTCACATGCTAGGCCATCTACACATGCAAACAAGACATAAGGAGTGGATGCCACCCCCTCCTATTTTGGACCTCAAAACCAAGTTTTTGCCACTGAAATTCCCCTGGAATTCAGTGGTTAAAAGGCCAAAAAAGGTTGTCTTAAAAGCTTTGAAAGATGGCACAACAACTTAGCAAACAAGCTACAAGAAGGGTAGACCACCCCTAACTCCAAAAGGCCTTAAACCGCCATTTTTAAACCTTAAAAGCAAAGGTTTTTGTAGTTGAAAACTAGGCCAAAAACAGTTTGCAAAGTTGGCAAAACAAGTGTGCAAAATAAGCTTAAAGAAGGTAAGTCTTATACCTTTGAAGCACAGCACTTAAACAGTCACTATCTGAGCCAAAACCAGCCTTCAATAGCCCAAAATAAATCCTAACATGCCTTAGCTCCAAGGTGGTCTAATTTGGTTAAGGGGTTGTATGCAAATATGTAGAGAATTCCCATTTTCAAGCATAAACAAGAGGAAAGAGAGAAAAAGAATTCTAGAGAGAGAGACAGAAATTTGGCTCACCAAATATTCCAACCTCTCAATTGGGGGAGAGACCCCCCATTATATAGAAATACAAGCCAAAGGCTTGCATACATCCCTCCATACACGTGTATGGAGATGGCACCCAGTGACCAACAACTGGCACAGCTGGCAAAGAAAATATCTAAAAAATGAGAAAAATGGCAGTGGCCAGCTAGCCACCTCACCTAGCTGACAGGCCACTTCAAGTGGCCGACAAGGCTAAAAAAGGAGAAAAATGGTCGTCGGCCACTTTAGGTGGCCGGCAGGCCACCTCCTCTAGCCGACAGGCCACTTCAAGTGGCTAACAAGGGGGAAAAGTGGCCAACATGGCCAAAAAGTGACCGACAAGGCTAAAAAAGGAGAAAAATGGCTGTCGGCCACTTTAGGTGGCCGACCGGCCACCTCACCTAGCCGACCGGCCACTTCAAGTGGCCGACAAGGGGAAAAAGTGGCTGACAAGGCCCTTCCCCCCTCCAGGCAAAAGGAACCAAGGTTTGGTCCAAAAACAAGCACAAAACAAAGAGGGTTTAGAGGCTCAAAGATAAGGCGTTCCACCGAGAACTTCGAGCACTCAAAACAAGCACAATCATCAAGCACACAAACAATGATGTCTAAGTCTTGAGGTCGGTCGAAAATGGGGTGTCTACAATTATTATCTTGCACACTTTTAATTTCAAGTTTTAATTACTCCATTTTAGATTACCATCCATTCCTTAATCAATTGAGTCCAAAAGGTGAATTTAAGTCTTCTAATGGAAAGAAGGCTCAAACCAAGAGTTGTTTTAGGTATGAAAGAGACATCATACCATTGGTAATGAACCCCCAAAAGGGATTAAACCATTAATCATGACATCTCAATCTCATGCTTAAACATACAAGTAATTTGAAACCACTTTCAAAGAAAAACAAAAGCCAAGAAAGGAGGGAGGTTCCAGAGGTGATTAAGAGTGATCGCAAGTATGCAAAGCCATAAATAAACACAATTAACTCAAATAAGATGGTGTCGAAGACCTAAAACACCAAACTCATGAGAACAATTACACTATAAGCATGCAAAACAAAGCTCAAATGCAGCAAATACTTAAAGATAGTCCTAAAATAGTCTTAAAACAATCCTAAATCATACTGGAATTAAGACAAAAATGGCTAGATTAATAAACTAAAACATGGATCATGCTAGCCTTGTAAGCAAAACACAAGAATGGGAGGCTAACCCCTCCAATTTTGGACTTCAAAACATGATTTTATAAATTGAAATAACTCTGAAAATTAGTGTTTAAAAGCTCAAAAAAAGATAGTGCAAAGGTAGGAAACACAAGGGTAAAAGCCTTGAAAGCAAGGTGTAAAGAAGGGTGAGTTACCCCTCAACCTTTGTTGGCCTTAAAACCCAAGCTTCAACCCAAAAATATAGAGTTTTTACAGCCCAAAAAACAGTTGGAAAATAGCAATAAAAAGAGTAAATAAAGCAAGTAAAGAGGCAAAGCTTTATACCTCTTGAAGAGGAGATCAATTCCAAGCAATAAACCAAGGCAAACACACCCTTAAGAGCTCAAACAAGGCTCAAAGATACCTCAACTCAAAGATGGAAAGGTTTGGTTAAGAGTGTATAGGCAAAGGTGAAGGATATGTAGGCAAAAGTTAAGAAATTTGCAAGAGAGAGAGAGAGAGAATTGTAGAGAAAGAGGAAAAATTTTGCTCCAAAATTTTTCTAACCCCAAAGCAAGAAGGGAGGCCCTTTATATATAGAAAACATGAATCTCCCTCATAAACATCCAGCCATACAAGTGAAAGCAAATGCATGCATCTATGCAAACAACTGGCACAGCTGTCACAAAATATCTGCAAACGACATTGGTGGCCGGCAACCAAGAGTGATGGCCGGCAGCTCATAAAGGTGGCCAACAGGCCACCAAAGGTTGCAGGCTTGAAGATCTCTGGGTTTGGTCCAAAAACAAGGCAACAAGGGTGTAAGGTTTGAAAGGCTCAATGATGTGGCATTCCGCTGAGGACTTCGAGTACTTGACAAGCATATACGCTTATCATTGGGTATGCAAGTTATGACATCCAAGTCGTAAGGGCCGTTAATAATGGGGTGTCTACATTTAGCAGGTGGGCGATGACTTTGTTGTCAATAAGATCCCGGATCTCATGATGTAAACGGTAGCACAAGTCCGTGGGATGACCATGTTGTTGGTGAAAGATGCAATACTGGTTATGGTCATGTTTGGGTGGCAATGGGTCCGGAAGTGGACAAGGATCGAGAGGCTTGAGATGTCCCTTTTCCATTAATAGTTTGAGGGCGTAGGCTGGGCTCATATGAAGGAGAGTAAAGACTCTTCAGTTCCAGGGTAGGCTGGTATTTTGTGAAGGTTGTGAGGTTGTGGCAGTAGCAAAGGGATCAACCATCTTGGCTATTGTAACAACAATACTGACATCTGCAGGCCGTGGAATAGTGTTATTACTAGCATTGGTATTCCAAGACAATGGCCTTCTTGCGAGTTCGCTTGTTCTATGGATAATAAGCATGCAAAACAAAGCTCAAATGCAACAAATACTTATAGACAATCCTAAAACAGTCTAAAAACAATCCTAAAACATGCTACAATTAAGACAAAAATGGCTAGATTAATAAGCTAAAACATGGATCATGCTAGACTAGTATGCAAAACATGAGGGGAGGCTAACCCCTCCAATTTTAGACTTCAAAACATGATTTTAGACACTAAAATAACTCTGAAAATCAGTGTTTAAAAGCTCAAAAAAAGATAGTGCAAAGGTGGGAAACACAAGCGTAAAAGCCTTGAGAGCAAAGTGTAAAGAAGGGTGAGCTACCCCTCAACCTTTATTGGCCTTAAAACCCAAGATTCAGCCCAAAAATATAGAGTTTTTATAGCCCAAAAAACAGTTGGAAAATAGCAAGAAAAGAGTAAATAATGCAAGTAAAGAGGCAAAGCTTTATATCTCTTGAAGAGGAGATCAATTCCAAGCAATAAACCAAAGCAAACACACCCTCAAGAGCTCAAACAAGGCTCAAATATACCTCAACTCAAAGATACCTTAACTCAAAGATAGAAAGGTTTGGTTAAGAGTGTATAGGAAAAGGTGAAGGATATGTAGGCAAAGGTTAAGAAATTTGCAAGACAGAGAGAGAAAGAGAGAGAGAGAGAGAGAGAGAGAGAGAATTGTAGAGAAAGAGGAAAAATTTCGCTCCAAAATTTTTCTAACCCCAAAGTAGGAGAGGAGGCCCTTTATACATAGAAAACATGAATCCCCCTCATAAACATCCAGCCATATACGTGGGAGCAGATGCATGCATCTATGCAAACAAACAACTGGCACAGCTGTCACAAAATATCTGCAAAAGACATTGGTGACCAGCCGACCATCACTGGTGGCCAGCGGGCCACATCAGTGGCCAGCAACCAAGAGTGATGGCCAACAGCCCATAAAGGTGGCCAACAGGCCGCTAGAGGTTGCAGGCTTGAAGATCTCTGGGTTTGGTCCAAAAACAAGGCAACAGGAGTGTAAGGTGTGAAAGGCTCAAAGCTGTGGCATTCCACTGAGGACTTCGAGTACTTGACAAGCATATACACTTATCGTTGGGTGTGCAAACGATGACATCCAAGTGGTAAGGCCGTCAAAAATGGGGTGTCTACATTTAACAGGTGGGCGATGACTTCATTGTCGATAAGATCCTGGATCTCATGATGTATACGGTAGCACAGGTCCGTGGGATGGCCATGTTGTTGGTGAAAGATGCAATACTGGGTAGGGTCATGTTTGGGTGGCAATAGGTCCAGAAGTGGACAAGGATCGAGAGGCTTGAGATGCCCCTTTTTCATTAATAGTTTGAGGGCGCGGGCTGGGCTCATATGGAAGGGAGTAAAAACTCTTCGATTCCAAGGTGGGCCGGTATTTTGTGAAGGTTGTGAGGTTGTGGCAGTAGCAAAGGTATCAACCATCTTGGCCGTTGTAAAAACAATACTGACATCTACAGGTCGTGGAATAGTGATATTGCTAGCATTGGTATTCCGAGAGAATGGCCTTCTCGCGAGTTCGCTTGTTCGCTTGTTCTATAGATAGTAAGCATGCAAAACAAGGCTCAAATGCAACAAATACTTAAAGACAGTCCTAAAACAGTCTAAAAATAGTCCTAAAACATGCTGGAATTAAGACAAAAATGGCTAGATTAATAAGCTAAAACATGGATCATGCTAGCGTAGTAAGCAAAACACAAGAAAGGGAGGCTAACCTCTCCAATTTTGGACTTCAAAACATGCTTTTAGATGTTGAAATAACTCTGAAAATTAGTGTTCAAAAGCTCAAAAAAATATAGTGCAAAGGTAGGAAACACAAGGGTAAAAGCCTTGAGAACAAGGTGTAAAGAAGGGTGAGTTACCCCTCAACCTTTATTGGCCTTAAAACCTAAGCTTTAACCCAAAAATATGGAGTTTTTATAGCCCAAAAAACAGTTGGAAAATAGTGAAAAAAAAAGAGTAAATAAAGCAGGTAAAGAGACAAAGCTTTATACCTCTTGAAGAGGAGATCAATTCCAAGCAATAAACCAAGGCAAGCACACCCTCAAGAGCTTAAACAAGGCTCAAAGATACCTCAACTCAAAGATGGAAAGGTTTGGTTAAGAGTGTATAGGCAAAGATGAAGGATATGTAGGCAAAGGTTAAGAAATTTGCAAGAGAGAGATAGAGAGAATTGTAGAGAGAGAGGAAAAATTTTGCTCCAAAAATTTCTAACCCCAAGGCAAAAGGGGAGGCCCTCTATATATAAAAAACATGAATCTTCCTCGTAAACATCCAGTCATACACTTAGGAGCAGATGCATGCATCTATGCAAACAACTGGCACAGTTGTCACAAAATATCTGCAAATGACATCAGTGGCCAGTAGGCCACGTCAGTGGCCGG
Source organism: Camellia sinensis (assembly GCF_004153795.1). NCBI lineage: Eukaryota > Viridiplantae > Streptophyta > Magnoliopsida > Ericales > Theaceae > Camellia > Camellia sinensis. The sequence continues at coordinate 1,959,030 of NW_021026114.1, forward strand.
CCACCAAGGGTGATGGCTAGTAGCTCATAAAGGTCGCCAACAGGCCACCAGAGGTTGCAGGCTTGAAGATCTCTAGGTTTGGTCCAAAAAAAAGGCAACAGGGGTGTAAGGTTTAAAAGGCTCAATGTTATGGCATTCCGCTAAGGACTTCGAGTACTTGAAAAGCACATACACTTATCATTGGGTGTGCAAGCAATGACATCCAAATCATAAGGGCCATCAAAAATGGGGTGTCTACATTTAGCGGGTAGGCAATGACTTTGTTGTCGATAAGATCCTAGATCTCATGACGTAAACGGTAGCACAGGTCCGTGGGATGGCCTTGTTGTTGGTGAAAGATGCAATAATAGGTAGGGTCATGTTTGGGAGGCGATGGGTCCAAAATTTGACAAGGATCGAGAGGCTTGAAATGCCTCTTTTCCATTAATAGTTTGAGGGCGCGGGCTGGGCTCATATGGAGGAGAGTAAAAACTCTTCAATTCCAAGGTGGGCCGGTATTTTGTGAAGGTTGTGAAATTGTGGCAGTAGCAAAGGGATCAGCCATCTTGGCCATTGTAACAACAATACTGACATCTACAGGCTGTGGAATAGTGCTATTGCTAGTATTGGTATTCCAAGAGAATGGCCTTCATGCGGGTTCGCTTGTTCTATGGATAATAAGAATGCAAGACAAAGCTCAAATGCAACAAATACTTAAAGACAGTCCTAAAATAGTCTAAAAACAGTCCTAAAACATGATGAAATTAAGACAAAAATGGCTAGATTAATAAGCTAAAACATGGATCATGCTAGCCTAGTAAGCAAAACACAAGAAGGGGAGGCTAATCCCTCCAATTTTGGACTTCAAAACATGATTTTAAACATTGAAATAACTTTGAAAATTAGTGTTTAAAAGTTCAAAAAAAGATAGTGCAAAGGTGGGAAACACAAGGGTAAAAGCCTTGAGAGCAAGGTGTAAAGAAGGGCGAGCTACCTCTCAACCTTTGTTGGCCTTAAAATAACCCAAAAAAAAGTTGGAAAATAGCAAGAAAAGAGTAAATAAAGCAAGTAAGGAGGCAAAGCTTTATACCTCTTGAAGAGGAGATCAATTCCAAGCAATAAACCAAGGCAAACACACCCTCAAGAGCTTAAACAAGGCTCAAAGATACCTCAACTGAAAGATGGAAAGGTTTGGTTAAGAGTGTATAGGCAAAGGTGAAAGATATGTAGGCAAAGGTTAAGAAATTTGCAAGAGAGAGAGAATTGTAGAGAGAGAGAGAGAGAATTAATTAACTACAACTAGTTAACAAAAGCGATAAATGGCCTCGCGGGCGAGGGGGATATGCATGCTCGGTTGCGTCCTCCTGGAAATCCACTGCCTTGCCTCAAGATGCCTCTGTTTGCACTCTTTCGAATCTTTGAAAATTACACCGATTTCCAAATTGCTTCTTTCTAATCTCAAGAACACCTTGAGGGCTGAAATTCCTCCTGTTGCTGCAATAGAGCACAGACAGAGGCAAGACTGTGTATTTGCAAGAAAATATATGCACTTTCACACTCCTTATCATATCTCAAGCCCAAAGGAGTATGGCACTTGACTCTCGGGCCAACAACCAAGCATTTTCAATGCATGGTGGCCAAAGGATCAAGCTTGCGCAAAACTCAATGAATGCACACATAAGACTCGAAAGGCCTCCACCCTATCATGTACAATCAAGGGGGGCGGCGACCAAGAAATGAGGCACGTTTCATCACTTTGAGTATGAAATGCCCCTCGTTTCTCATGTTTGGATTAACGTCCGATCCAAACACAATGCATTGCAACACACATGCAAACAACATGTTTATCTATCGATACTAGAGTGGTATGCACAAGGCTCTATCATGTAAGCAATGCATGCATGGCATGTTTAGAAGCTAAGGCATCAAAGCTAGCAAAGAGCATAGCACTATAGGTATACAATAATAACCCTAAACGACCAAACCAACCTCGGACAGAGGTTAAATACGCCAGAACAGTGGCTGAAATATACTAAGATCAAGGCATATAACACAAGGAAAATATGCACGTTTGATGGCTCGCCAACAAGGCATGAAGACACGACTCTCAAACACATTGAAAGAGTGGGAAATGTGAGAGTGTGGCAATGACATATGCTCTAACATTACATGCCAAGTGAAGCCATATCATGCAAATAGCTCAAATAAAACATGCCAAGAGACTTGAAATACAAAGCTAGTCAAGGGCTTTACATTACAACCATACTAAGCAATGTTCAAATGGCCTTAAGCACTCAAAACAGACCCAAGGCAGGTCAAAATAGTAGCAAAAACATGCTAGACTTGCAACATAGATGGCAAGAAAGATAGGTTTCCGAATTAGCTCACAAACAAAGCATAAGAGCACAACTCTTAAACACAATGAAAGAGTGATGAACATGAGAGTATGGCAGAAGTTTAACGTCTAAAATTACATATCAAATGATGCCATGCCATGCAAAAGGCTCAAATATGACATGATAAGGGTCCCAAAGTGCAAGGCTAGCAAAGCCAAATACACTATAGCTATGCAAAGCCAAACATGCATGACCAAAACCACTTAAACCAGACCTCAAGCATGTTAAATCAAATCCAAAAATGTGCTGGAGTAAAACATACACGTGCTAGATCAATAGGCTAAAACAACAAACATGCTAGGCTAGTGAACCAAAATTGCACAACAAGTGCAAGGAGCATGCAAGAGGCAACCAAACCAGCACAAATTAGAGTTATGACATGTCAAATAATGGCTAAAAACATGCTTGAACTAAGCAAATTCAAAGTACAAAGACATGCTACTTTGCAAGGCTACAAGTAGGATTACACTACAAGTATAAGAAGCGTGCAAGAGGTGACCAAGACAACCAAAAACAAAGTTATGGTAGGTCTGAAAAGTCACAAAAATGAGCCTAAACAAAATCTCTAAGAAGTAGAAACACATGCTTTTTTGGAGGGCCATCAACACATGCAAATAAGAGAAGAGGAGGGGGGACCACCCCCACACATTTGGGACCTCAAAACCACTTTTCCACCATTGAAATTCCTCTGAGTTTCAGTGGTGAGAAGGCCAAAAAGAGATGGTTCCAAAGGCCTTAAAAGATGGCGTAAAGCAAGGGAAAACAAGCCACCAAAGGGAGTAAACCACCCCTAACTCAAACAAAGCCTTAAACAACCATTTTAAACACTTCAAAACAAGACTTTTTCAGTTGAAAGCTAAGCCTAAAATAGCATGCAAAGGTGGCTAAAATTGTGTACAAAAATAAGCTTAAAAGAGGGAGATGCTCGCCCTTGAAGAACCTCAGCAAAACAACAACTTTTTATGCCCAAAACCAGCTTGTAGAACTCAAATATCACTCCCAAGAACCTCAGCTCAATGATGGTGGTGTTTGATCAAGAGTTCCTTTGCAAATCCACCAAGAAACCCCACTTTCAAACACTTTAAGCACAAAAATATATATATATATATATAGAGAGAGAGAGAGAGAGAATTTTAGAGAGAGAGTAGATTTTTTTGCTCTAAAAATCTGAACCCTCTCAAAGGGGGAAACACTTCCCCTTATATAGAGATGCAAGCAAAAGCTTACTCAACCCTACATGTGTAGGGAGGATGCATTCTGTGCCTCACAGCTGGCACAGCTGGCACCAAAAATATCTGCAGAAAGTGCAAAAAGGCCACCGACCAGTTACGGTGGTCGACCGACCACCCAACCTAGCCGACCGACCACCCAAAGTGGTCGACAGGGACAAAAGCTGGTCGACAAAAGGGGAAAGGTGGTCTACACAAAAAGAAGAAGGTGGTGGAAGGCTACCGACCACCTAAAATGGTCGACTGACCACCCACCCTAGCTGACCAACCACCACAACTGCTCTACAAGCGAGAAAACTGGCTGGCCGAAGAGAAAGTGGTCTACACCTCTACTTCTCATACCATCCGTTGCTCGGGACTGGTACCTCGAGCTGCCAGATACGGTTCGTGACATCGTCGACGAGGCCGGCTTTGGTATCTTCTGCAGGGGGCTCTCTCGACTAACTACCTGCAGGCCCTTGCTCGCTGCTCTAACGGAGAGGTGGTGGGATACCACCAACTCCTTCCACTTCTCCGTCGCAGGGGACATGACGATGACCCCTTACGACTTCTCGATGCTTACTAGCATTAGGGTAGGGGGTGATCCGATCCCCTTCGACACAGATATGGATGAGTGGGACGCTGCCCAGCTATACCTACTTGGTACGCAGCCTCCCCTCGCTCGAGCGGGGTTCGTCAAGTATTCGTGGTTTGAGAGCCACTTTCGGGTCCAGCCGACCTTGGCAGAGGAGGCGCAGATGTCCCCAGAGGAGGTGGACCAGTATGCGCGGGGCTTCATCATGTTCCTCTTCGGGACTACTCTCTTCGCCGATCGGGCGAACACCATGCCCTTATGCCTGTTGAGCGCGTTGGTGGACGTCAGGCAGATCCGCCATTATGATTGGGGTGGCGCCGCTCTGGCCACTTTGTACGGTTATATGAGCTCTTCTTCCCACCTCAGCGGACAGCTGCTTGGTGGCTACTGGCGAGCGTGGGAGGTACGTCTTCTTCCTATTTTACATTCCTGTCTTCTGCTTTCTGTATTCTGTACACTGCACATATACTGTACACTGCCCCACACTGACTGTACACTGCACACCCGGCACACATATACTCTGCTTTACACTGTCTGCACACTGCTCACACTGTACACTCTGCACAATACACTGCACAACACACGGTTCTGCCATTTCTGCTTTATTCTGTATTTTGCCTTATCTGATAGTTATACTGATATCTGTTCTGCAGTTATGGGTGTAAGCCTACTTTCCTAGGCTTGCCCCAATACCCGATGAGGAGATCCCACTTGGCGTCCCCTTCTCTCATCGCTTCGATGTGCGATGCGTGCGGAGACCATGGGAGTCTCTTATTTTCTTCCGCCGATACTTCGACACCATCACTGCCGCGGAGGTATGTTCACCTTTAGAGTTTATTTTTTTGGCTTTGCTTCGCACCGCATGTTTTCAATAACGATAGATAATAAACTGCATTTCATTTTCAGATCACCTGGCAGCCCTGGGCTCCGTTACCGGCTGTGGGGAAGGATCATTATGAGGGCGCAGAGGAGACTGCCCGTTGCCGGATTCTGTTGGAGGGCCCGGTCTGTCGGGCTTGGTACCTGGGCGAGCATTTCTTGCGTCAGACCCTGGGTTTACCAGAGCAGATAGTGCTAGGTCCGCCTCCTGTCTATATGAGAGACACAGAGAGGTACACCCTGGAGTTCGACTTTAGAGTTTATTTTTTGGCTTTGCTTCGCACCGTATATTTTCGATAACGGTAGATAATAAACTGCATTTCATTTTCAGATCACCTGGCAGCCCTGGGCTCCGTTGCCGGCTGTGGTGAGGGATCACTATGAGGGCGCCGAGGAGACTGGCCGTTGCCGGATTCTGTTGGAGGGCCCAGTCTGTCGGGCTTGGTACCTGGGCGAGCGTTTCTTGCGTCAGACCCTGGGTTTACCGGAGCAGATAGTTCCGGGTCCGCATCTTACGTATATGAGGCATACAGAGGGGTTCTCTCTTGAGCAGATGAGGGACTACACCGTCGGCTGGGGTACAGAGTATCACAGAGGCGAGGGCGACTATGCAGAGTACGTCCGGACCTACATTATGAGACCCTTGAGCGGTGGTCGCCGAGCTGAGGGGTAGAGGCCAGCGGCGCCGGCAGCTGGAGCGGGAGCTGGGGCTAGAGCGGGCACATCGAGGAGGGCTCGAGTGCATGGCAGGAGCGGAGCTTGGGGGGGACGGGGGACTGGCTGGCCCGCCTTGCCCACTGTACTGTCATATAGAGGGCAGGACGGGGCGACCTACCAGATCCCCTTTGCTCCTCCCCCGGCTGGTCATGAGTTAGCCGGTATCCCCGACTTGCCTCCAGTATGTATTACATCATTTTGCATCTTGCATCTGCATTTTATTTCAGTTTATTTGATATTCCGCAGAATACTGATGTATCTTATACTCTCGCAGGCGTCCTCCAAGTACACCCGGCAGTCCGTGGAGTTGAATGCCTCCATGATGGGGATGCTGCAGCGGACCTTTGACCTCCTGGCCCTCTATAGCATTCCGGTATGTTCTTCTGACAATGGCCTCAAACCATTCATACACTGCTTCACATAATCTGATGCACGACACAATACATGATACACTGGTCTCACAGCATCTGATGCACTGCATGCACTGCATTTATACACTGTACTCTACAATGATAAACTGCCCATGCCATTCACACACTATATACTGCATTCTGCATTGATACACTGCTCACAATATTCTCACACTGTACACTGCATTCTGCACTGATACACTGCATACACTGTATTCTGATGTATTTGCCCTTTGTGATTTTCAGCCTCCCTTCCAGATCCCTCCGGTGGGTGGTGCTCCGGTTGGGCCTTCTTTTCCTGCTCGAGGAGGGCGTGGAGACACTGTACGTCCCCGTACCAGGGAAGGGCATACTCATGTCGGGAGTAGTTCTCGGGCGCCGACCCCTGACGATGATGATGATGATGATGATGATGAGTCCGAGACAGAGGCAAAGTCGGAGGCGGAGTCATCGGAGGAGGAGACCGGAGGCGGTTCTAGCTCGGGCTCTGATGACGATACTGATGATGCTCCTGGACCTTCGTCTAGGAAGAGGACTAGGACAGACTGATAGCCCTCGGAGTCGCTTAACACGGATACAGATTTTTGTTATTTTTCTTCTTTCTTGTACTTTTCCATTTTGTTGGTAGTCAGGATACTTTGTACTGCCGCAAGCAGATTTTTGTCTCCAAAACTTGTGTATTTGAAAAGATGATGAAATGAAACAGGCTTTTTATCTATAAAAAAAAAAAGGTGTTTATATCCGTACATCTTTACATTTCACACTTTGCATTGCATCACCCCATATTACACCTCAATGTAAATGAAATTGATTGGTTGTCTGAAAATTGAACACTTGCACTGTAATAATCAGATAACTAAACAACCAACAGCAAAATAACCCAAGCAACCCACTGCCTGATTCTGGACACACAGCCCTCACTCTGTTGGGGATTAATCTGCATACAGCCCGTAACACAGCATTCGGTTCATTCTGCACACAGCAAACTTGA
>NW_021026114.1:1974152-1984543 GCF_004153795.1 Camellia sinensis
TTGGCCACTTTTTCTGGCCGAGACCTTTTCTTTTCCTTTTTCAGGCATTACGCATACCAGCTGTGCCGGCTGGTAAGCACAGACCCTGCCCTCCATACACGTGTATGGAGGATTTGCACCCTTGTTTTAAGCTTCTTGAGGAAGATTGAACCTTTTGAACCCTTATTTTAGCTTCTTGAGGAAGCTTGAACCTTTTGAACTTAGACAACGTGAGTGCACAAGACAGTGCAATGCGCAAGATAGCGCGATGGAATGCATGTAAAATGCAATGAGATGCGCAAAACAGCGCGATGCGTTAGACAACGTGAGTGCACAAGACAGTGCAATGCGCAAGATAGCGCGATGGAATGCATGTAAAATGAGATGAGATGCGCAAAACAGCGCGATGCGTTAGACAACGTGAGTGCACAAGACAGTGCAATGCGCAAGATAGCGCGATGGAATGCATGTAAATGCAATGAGATGCGCAAAACAGCGCGATGCGTTAGACAACGCGTGTGCACAAGACAGTGCAATGCGCAAGATAGCGCGATGGAATGCATGTAAAATGCAATGAGATGCGCAAAACAGCATGATGCATTAGACAACGCGAGTGCACAAGACAGTGCAATTGATTTGAAATGCACAAGACAGTGCGATTGATTTGAAATGCACAAGGGGCAACTTTTGAGTTTCGTAAAAGCCAAAAGGATACGGAAAGGATACACCTTGCACGAACTCGAGTGCCACGTACAGAAGACATGACCCGAGGTCAAAATGGAGGCCGGTTGAGCGTTGGGAACGTACTGTTTTGCACTGTTTTGAGCACTAAAGGCCCTGGACCCCACACATAACTCAAACAAGGGTGCAGAAGGCTCCAAAATCACTTTAGGAGACCACTGGATGTCCACCGGCCATCAGAATGCATCACCGGCCGTCCATCGGCCATCATACCATTTCCATCGGCACATTATTTTGCCGACCGGCAAAGAGTGTGGCCGACCGGCAAAGAGCTCCTGTATCGGGGCAGTTCTGTCATTTCGCTACGGGTCTTTAAATATAGGGCCTCTAGCCCTATATTTTTCACATTCTCTTGTTCGAAAATTCCCTTTCTCTCTCTAGAATGTTTTCCTCCTTCGATTCTCTCATTTTCGTGCGTTCTAGCTCCCATTTCGTTGTTTGATTCGCGATCTCCTTCAGGTTTTGGACATTTTCAACCGAACGAAACTTCGTTTCAGTGTTTGTTTCTTGATTTTCGCCACTCGAGGCTTGTTTCCCTCGAGTTTTTCTCGCTACCCGGGCCTTTTCCGTACTCCGGCTTTTTCGGCCTTTTCCGACCCTCTTGAGGTTTGACTTTTTGTTGACTTTTCGCCTTCTCGCCCGATTTTTCACCTTCCGGCCATTTTCACACCCCCTTCGAGATGGCGGACGATCTTCCACAGGGCGGGGCTCCTCCAGAGCTCGAGATGGACCCCGAGGCCGAGCCCTTGCCACTCCGTATCCGGCCGTTCGATCCAGAGACCTACAGGCCCGCGGTTCACGTGATGCTTCCTGACGGACTACGCCAGTTCCGGAGCTTCGAGAGGGGCGTGGCACGCGAGCTCCTCCTGCGTGAGCCTACTTCCCATCTATCCTTCGGTGCTTCCAACGTAACTTTCCTTCTCTGCTTTACTTTCTACAATATAGGATGCAAAACTGCCGTAGCTGGTTATGCTCTTTAACTGCTTAATTCTGATATGCTGTATACTGTAGTTGATTGTAAACATGCGTGCAACTGATATTTGTTTGAGACTGACACATGCACATACACTACACTGGCTTTGAATCACCCAAACACACGGCGCACACTGTATTTCACTGCATACACACTGGTACCTGGTATTGGCTTGAGTCTGAAAATATGCACGCATGCTATACTATACTGAACTACCCAAATATGCTGACACATCACACGCTGTAGTTCACTGTATGCTTCTTAGAACTGCATTTTGAATATTGCCTTGCAATTGATGTTTTTGATTACAGGGGGATTCCCATACCATCCGCGGGTATGGGAACACCGTTCCTCGGGACTGGTACCTCGAGCTACCAGATGTGGTTCGTGACATCGTCGACGAAGCCGGCTTTGGTATCTTCTGTAGGGGGCTCTCTCAACTGACTATCTGCAGGCCCTTGCTCGCTGCTCTAGCGGAGAGGTGGTGCGATACCACCAACTCCTTCCACTTCTCCGTCGCAGGGGACATGACAATGACCCCTTACGACTTCTCGATGCTTACTGGCATTGGGGTAAGGGGTGATCCGATCCCCTTCGACACAAGTATGGATGAGTGGGACGCTGCCCAGCTATACCTGCTTGGTACGCAGCCTCCCCTAGCTCGAGCAGGGTTCGTCAAGTATTCGTGGTTTGAGAGCCACTTTCGGGTCTAGCCGGCCTTGGCAGAGGAGGCGCAGATGTCCCCAGAGGAGGTGGACCAGTATGCGTGGGGCTTCATCATGTTCCTCTTCGGGACGACTCTCTTTGCCGATCGGGCGAACACCGTGCCCTTATGCCTGTTGAGCGCGCTGGTGGACGTCAGGCAGATCCGTCATTATGATTGGGGTGGCGCTGCTCTGGCCACTTTGTACGGTTATATGAGCTCTTCTTCCCGCCTCAGCGGATAGCTCCTTGGTGGCTACTGGCGAGCCTGGGAGGTACGTCCTCTTCCCATTTTACATTTCTGCCTTCTACATTCTATATTCTGTACACTTCACATATACTGTACACTGCCACATACTGACTGTGTACTGCACACCCGACACACATATACTCTGCTTTACACTGTCTGCACACTGCTCACACTGTACACTCTGTACAATACACAGCACAACACACGGTTCTGCCATTTCTGCTATATTCTGTATTTTGCCTTATCTGATAATTATACTGATATCTGTTCTGCAGTTATGGGTGTATGCCTACTTTCCTAGGCTTTCCCCAGTACCCGATGAGGAGATCCCACTTGGCGTCCCCTTCTCTCATCGCTTCGATGTGCGATGCGTGCGGAGACCACGGGAGTCTCTTATTTTCTTCCGCCGATACTTCGACACCATCACTGCCGCGGAGGTATGTTCACCTTTCGAGTTTATTTTTTTGGCTTTGCTTCGCACCGCATGTTTTCAATAACGGTAGATAATAAACTGCATTTCATTTTCAGATCGCCTGGCAGCCCTGGGCTCCGTTACCGGCTGTGGTGAAGGATCATTATGAGGGCGCAGAGGAGACTGCCCGTCGTCGGATTCTGTTGGAGGGCCCGATCTGTCGGGCTTGGTACCTGGGCGAGCGTTTCTTGCGTCAGACCCTGGGTTTACCGGAGCAGATAGTTCCGGGTCCGCATCCTACGCATATGAGGCATACAGAGGGGTTCTCTCTTGAGCAGATGAGGGACTACACCGTCGGCTGGGGTATAGAGCATTACAGAGGCGAGGGCGACTACGCACAGTACGTCCGGACCTACATTATGCGACCCTTGAGCGGTGGTCGCCGAGTTGAGGGGGAGAGGCCAGCGGCGCCGGCAGCTGGAGCGGGAGCTGGGGCTGGAGCGGGCACATCGAGGAGGGCTCGAGTGCATGGCAGGAGCGGAGCTTGGGGGGGACGGGGGACTGGCTGGCCCGCCTTGCCCACTGTACTGTCATATAGAGGGCAGGATGGGGCAACCTACCAGATCCCCTTTCCTCCTTCCCCGGCTGGTCATGAGTTAGCCGGTATCCCCGACTTGCCTCCGGTATATATTACTTCATTTTGCATCTTGCATCTGCATTTCATTTCAGTTTTTTTGATATTCCGCAGAATACTGATGTGTCTTATACTCTCGCAGGCGTCCTCCGAGTACACCCGGCAGTCCGTGGAGTTGAATGCCTCCATGATGGGGATGCTGGCAGCGGACTTTGACCTCCTGGCCCTGCTATAGCATTGCTGGTATGTTCTTCTGACAATGGCCTCAACCATTCATACACTGCTTCACATAGTCTGATGCAATGACACAAAAACTGATACATCTGGTCTCACAGCATCTGATGCACTTGTATGCCATGCATTTATACACTGTACTCTACAATGATAAACTGCCCACGGCATTCACACACTGTATACTGCATTCTGCACTGATAAACTGCTCACAGTATTCTGATGTATTTGCCTTTTGTGCTTTTCAGCCTCCCTTCCAGATCCCTCCGGTGGGTGGTGCTCTGGCTGGGCCTTCTTTTCCTGCTCGAGGAGGGCGTGGAGACACTGCACGTCCCCGTACCAGGGGAGGGCATACTCATGTCGGGAGTAGTTCTCGGGCGCCGACCCCTGACGATGATGATGATGATGACGAGTCCGAGGCAGAGGCAAAGTCGGAGGCGGAGTCATCGGAGGAGGAGACCGGAGGCGGTTCTAGCTCGGGCTCTGATGACGATGCTCCTGGACCTTCGTCCAGGAAGAGGACTAGGACAGACTGATAGCCCTCGGAGCAGCTTAACACGGATACAGATTTTTGTTGTTTTTCTTCTTTCTTGTACTTTTCCTTTTTGTTGGTAGTCAGGATACTTTGTACTGCCGGAAGCAGATTTTTGTCTCCAAAACTTGTGTATTTGAAAAATGATGAAATGAAACAGGCTTTTTATCTATAAAAAAAAAAGGTGTTTATATCCGTACATCTTTACATTTCAGACTTTGCATTGCATCACCCCATATTACACCTCAATGTAAATGAAATTGATTGGTTGTCTGAAAATTGAACACTTGCACTGTAATAATCAGATAACTAAACAACCAACAGCAAAATAACCCAAGCAACCCACTGCCTGATTCTGGACACACAGCCCTTACTCTACTGGGGATTAATCTGCATACAGCCCGTAACACAGCATTTGGTTCGTTTTGCACACAGCAAATCCTGAACAAACAGCCCAATCTGGCAAGACGGACTACGGAGGTGAAACCAGCTGGAGTTGAAACACAATCAAATATAGAGAATGGCACAGCATTCTGAGTATAAACGATTTTTTGAACTTAAATAAGGGTTTTTCAAACCGGGGCATCGAGCCTACGACTGAACATAGTAGAGAAAGACTCAAACAAAAGGGTATACGACCTAAACACAACGAGACACGCTCGGAAGAAACCTAAAACAAAGGTTGAGGTAAACAAAACAAAAGACACGACATACAGACGCGTTAACGAAGACGGGGGACCTCAGATCACGAGGAGGCAGTTTATCTGGGTATTGTTTCCCACCCATTTCTCATTTGTGATTCTCACATCACTCTGGCACTCAAGCTCGGTTTTTCTCTCAAAACCCTTTGGCTCGCTTTTTCTCTCAACTTACACCTCTCTATTCTTTATTCTCTCATTTTCTATCCCTCCCCAAGGTGATTAATGAATGAATAGGAAGTTGCGGGTTCATGCCCAATGTCGTTAGCACACAGCTATTTCTTCTGGTGGGTAGAGTGCCCTTCTGGCGAGTATGTTGACGACGGGGGAGAGACAGAACGCCTGACTCAATTGTGCCCCTAGTTCATCATTTTAACCATTCTTTGTTTTGGCTTTCTACTAAAACAGTTTTGATCAAAATGAGAGTCGGATTAACGTACTTGTTCGACTCTTGATTTGAAAACCATGCAAGTCAGGCTGTAATCACTGAAAATTTTCCTTTTTGGGTCCAAGAAAATGGTCTAGTTTTGGAAAATGGAACAGTTTTCGAGAAAATAGTCAACTTCAGTAAAAATTTTCGAAAACTATTTTTGCAAATGGCTGATGCTCAACGAGCATGGAACTTTCTCTTTGAGATGCGCATCCTCGGATCGGAGGCAATGGAAAATTGCCTCTTGTCTGAAGGACACTTGAAGCTTTTTAGGAAAATGCCTCGGCTTTAAAAGGGGGGCTGGATGGCAACGGAAAGTTGCCCCTGGTTTGAATGGCGACTCGCGACGACTCGTGGCAACGGAAAGTTGCCCCTTGTTTGGATGGTGCCGCAGCAGTCCGTAAACAGTCTTCATTGGTGGTGGTCGAACTCTTGGACACAGAGATGACGAAGATGGTTATAACAAATATATGGACACAGTCCCTTGGAAGCGTTGGCGACTGGACTTTGGGGTGAAATCAAAACATTGTATGGACTGAGACGCTATGAAAGCGTTGGGGGCTGGACTTCATGATGAAGTTGCCTACGTATCCTAAACATGGGAATCAAGCCTTACGTAGTTCCGGTTAAGGTACACTCGGGTATTTAACCTTCCACTTTTCAGGCTCTAACTTTTGCCAAGGCGCCCGATGCGGGTTTTCGACCTTGCGAGCTTTTTTTCATTTCTCTTTTTCAATTTTTATATCTTTTCATTCTTTTTCCTTTTGCATTTTTTTTTTGTTTCTTCTTTGCATTTTTTTGTATTTTTTTCTTGCTCTAACTTTTGCCTGGGTCGCCTTCCGGTTTTCGGCCCAGCGAGCCTCTCAAAGGGTAAAAGTGTAACAAGTCCATGCCAAATGGTTTTTGAAGTTGAAGCCTCTCTGTGTCTAGGAGAACGGCTGTTGCAATGATTTGCAGAAGAATCCATCATGGTTACTCCACGAGCTTCTTCTGGTGAGATTTAATCTTTTTGATTCGCTTTGATGCCTCTTGCTCGAGGGCTGCTTCTGATCTGGCCACGCGGGCCTTCTCCGACAGTTGACCGTTGAATGTTCCGGATGAGTCCGTGGTTCCAAACAAACAGGTCGAATCTTGAGGCTGAGAGGATCCTAGGCTGCGCGATCTCAAGAGCGATTCCACACAAGTCTTCACAGGGCCGCGCAAAACATTTTTTTTTGAAAGTTTTTAAGAAAGCGACAAATTGCTCCGCCGAAGATAGTGTGGGACCAATCTGGATTAAGCCAGGATCCTTCTCAGTACTCACGCGACAAGCATGATTTCATTCATTAAAAGGCTTAGCATGCCTCTCTTTCTCTCAATTTGATCAAAGTTTTGCAAAACCCGAAAAATTCCTTCTTCTTCGTTTTCACCACCGCAGTGTTCAAAAGGGTTTTTTTGAAAAACTTAGGTTATGCAATGAATTTGGCGCGCAGGAGAGCAGGCGAGATGTACTGTCAGCCCAATCAAATTCTCTGGCACAACTAACTCACACTGAAAGCAAGCATGAAAATGAGATAGCCACAGCTGTTTCATTCAGATCTGTTGGTGTAACTGGCCCTCGGCAGAAACAGACTCAAACAAAAAATGGGTATTACAAGACAAAACGGTGTTCGAGGAAACAACCGAGAATCCCTAGTATTCTATACAAAGGGGACTGACTCGCTACAACAAGACAGACCCTTAAGCAAAAAAGACTGACTCAAGACAAAGAGACAGACTCAAAACAAAAGACTGACTCGATACCCAAGCCAGAATTTACAAAGCTAACGTCACAGATGCTCAAAAATGCGTGCCAGATGCACATCCAAAATATACCAGATACCGCCCGCAGGTGGTTCACTTTCTGATTACATACTTGCAGTATCTGTGTCCTCAAAATCAATAACTGGGTGGTAACGGACTTGCTGAGGTGGGCGGGAGAATAACCTCGTTGTCAATCAAATCTTGCACCTCATGACGGAGGCGGAAACAATTGTCGTTGCATGGCCTGTCTGCTTGGTGGTACGCGCAGTACTGAGCAGCATCATGCGTAGCGGGGAGATTCTTCGGGAGAGGCCGAGGCTCCAAGGGTTTAAGGTGTCCCCTCTCAGCAAGGATCTGAAGTGCCTTAGATAGAGGCATGTAGAGAGCATGAAAGGTCCTGCGCTCGGGGAGGTACTTTGAAGTCTGAGCATTCTACTAGCTGCACAAGCAAAAGGGTCGGCGGGCGCCGCCTTGGCTTTCTGATCTTTCGCAGGTGCAGGGGCGGGAATAGGGAAACTGTTCCGGCATGACGGGGCCTATCCCGATTTTCGGACTGACTTGAACTCCCTCAAGTGGAGTGGGGAAAGCATCCTCCACAGTTTTTGCCACAACTACGGATATCTGTTGCTTGTTCATCCCCCCGGCTTTCAAGCCTCGACTGCCCACAGCAGTTGTTCACTAGGGTCGGCATTTTGCCTTCATTTTGTCTTTTCCTCTGGCCTTAGCCTGATCGAGGATTTGGGTTGATGTTGATATGTCATTACCATAGCTGGAGGCCATCTCCGGTTGGCTAAGTTCAATCACAATTCGCCCTAACAACGGGGCTCCTGGGGTACAAAACTCCGGCATATGGTGCGGCTGGAGGTGAAGCTGACATTCCGTAGGCAGATCCGCCACAGACCTCTGGAGATCACCTATCATTCCCATCGCTCGAATGTAGTAGGCTCGCGAGCCTGGTATAGCTGGGGGGCCAGATCGGGTGCGCAACAGGCGACCTGGGTGGATGTGGCATATCAGTATTGGTCTCACTTTGCAGAGTGATCCCTGCTCTAATGCAGCTGTCATAACCACGATCTCTTCTGAATTCTGCGTCATCATAAGTCCTGCCTCAGCAGGGGGGAGCACTAGCTACTCTGTACCAGATGTCCGAACTGAAAGAGACAACAAACAGCATTTCAGCCCAAATGGATCAAACACGGGTGTAGCTGAACAACTATACTCTACTGCTGATCACTGTTCCCCAGAATCACGTCCCCAAAACTGAACCTGATACCCGTAGATAACTAATTCTCATAAACTGACACTATGCCCTCAGGTCTGATATTCAATCTTGCAACTGATATGTACGTTCCTGTAGAGATACACTCTAAAAGCACATAGCAAGTAAAGAGAGCCAAAACACCCCTATGTTGGGGTAAGGTTTCCCTGTCCTATTTTGTCAGGAGCTAGGGTTTCACTACGCACGCAGCAGTCTTCAAACAACCTAGCATCGGTAAGCAGCCTGTCCTAACTTGGAATGGTCGCTATGGATTTCGATATGCACTAGGTCGAATGGTCGAAAAGGGTGCCCCGGTAAAAACCGGGGTTTGTGTTCCCATACTGTCAGAGCCCATACCGGTCAGCCTTATGGTCATGCCTTGACAAGACAAGCCTTCTGCAAACCGTTCAGAATGGCAGATGGCAAACACTGTGTTCCTAGGCACACAAATGCACATGCAATGCAAAGAGACACATAATGAAAATGAAAATAGGATATCACGAGTTTAGTCAAGCTCTCTAAATCCCCAGCAGAGTCGCCAGAAATTGTAGAGCGCGCCGCGTGGGGCCCTTGCTACAGTTCGGACTCGATTTGTGTCACGGTTCTCAATCTGAACCAAAGAGTCCAAACCGCAAATCGTTTTGAGAAAAACAGATTTTTAAAAAAAGATGCCAAACATGGACTGCTTTGCCAGATACAGAGTCGCCACCCAATATTTTTAAAAAATGGGAATTTAGGAAACCCTGACTCAGTGCCAAAGGCCACGTGTCCGTCGTCACCAAGTTGCCTCGGCTCGGGGGCTAGGGTACGATTGGGGAAGGTCAGCTATGAGCACCCCCTCTCGCCCGATCCAAAGATCGGCCTTTACTAACCGTGATATCCGTTTTTGAAAACATTATGTGTTCTTACTCCATTTATTAGCCTAGAATTACTATGTTATGCACGCAGCAAACAAGTATAGACTAGATTGCCTAATTTGGAAATAAGCATTGCTATCCGTTTGTCTTGAAAAACACTTTGGAATTTGCTACTCGCAAGTAGGCTAAAATACGGATTTAACGAGTTTTTCCAACTCAAACAATCCAACCTTCACCCACAGGCATTCAAACAGTTTATCAAATAAGCATCTAGCCACATGGTAAGCATGCTATTATGGTAGCATTCACACGCATGCGATATGCTAAAGCATGAAAATACTTACATCGTACTCCATGCCAAACAATAAACTAGTTAGCCAACATGCATGGTCTAGGTCATGTCAAATTGACTAATGCAACACATACAAGATGCAATTAGAGTAGGCTCGGCTAACCTAAAACATGGCATGTGAAATGTAATCAATTGATGCACGTATTCAATTTGGAATTGAAGTACAAATGCAGTTAGCATGATGTACCGAGCCCGGTGCGTGCGAGACAAATGCATGGATGCACGCATGCATTGCATAAGGTATGCTAATTTAAACATGACCTATTACTAACCATCAAAGCAGGTAAGTAAAAGGGAGAAAGAAGTGGGGATTGGAAGACATGCGCCACTCACCCACACTTATTACAAATTCGCCCTCACTCGGAGGGACCAAATAAATATTACAGATAATTAACCTTCGAGCTAATTATTACAAATCACCTAATTAGTTAACAAACTAACTACTAGGAAAAACAGTAAACTGCCTCGAGAAGAGAGCTCAATGCAATGCATGCTCGGTCCTGCTGGAAGTGCACTGCCATGCGCAATCTGCCTCTGTTTTCCCTGCTCTGCTCCTCTGA
>NW_021026114.1:1990705-2063661 GCF_004153795.1 Camellia sinensis
TTGGACCATTTTGTGGTTGTCTTTGTGGACGACATCTTGATTTATTCAACCTCTGAAGAGAAACATGAGACTCACTTGCGGGTAGTGCTAGGTTTACTTAATGAGCACCAATTGTATGCCAAATTTGAGAAATGCGAGTTTTGGTTAACTGAGGTGAAGTTTTGGGGGCATGTAATGTCTAGAGAGGGAGTAACTGTACACACAAAGGCCAAATGAGAGAGAGGTATAGAGATAGAATATGTATGGAACCCTAAACCTAAAACCAAAGCTCTCACACAACTTTTCTCTCTAAAAATGTCTAACCTAAAGCCAAGAGGGGAGGGCTCCTCTTATAGAGGAGCCAATCTTGTAAAGCTTACAAGGTAAGCTAACAAGAAGTCCATCCCTCCATACACGTGTATGGAGGGGAACAAAATGCCATACAGCTGTATTAAAATATCTGCAAAAGCAGATGAACAGTAGTCGGCTGCTCAAAATTGCCATTTTGACAAAATTGACTGCCGACCGGCAATAAAGAATGCCGACCGGCAATATACATTGCTGATGGCATCAAAACACCAGCCGGTGGCTTCTGTCCGTGGCCGGTGATGTGTGGGGATGCCTCACAAGGCATTCCCTGCCCCTCCAAGGAAAAACACAAGTGTTTGGTGCAAAACCAGACACTAAACAGTCGAGTTCGGAGATCCTGAGGCAAAGCGCGTAGCCGAGGCCTCCGAGAACTCCAAACGAACACAAACATGGATGATCACCGGGTGTTCAAACGGTGACGTCCAAGTCTTGAGGACGTTCAAAAATGGGGTGTCTACATAGATTAAGCCATCAAGCATAGATCCCTAGCTCATGTTTTGAACAACCATCAACTGGTTGACACAACTCTCAAATAAAAGAAATGGATGATGGATTGCTTTAAGATAAAGCATCTTAACATGGAAATTACTTAAAGAAAAGCTAGAACAACATGCAACAAGCTATGTATGTTAACATATGAGACAACATGCAACAAGCTATGTATGCGAACATATGAGACAACAAGCAAACTAATCAAAGCATGAATTAATTAAACAACCTAGGACAGCCCTAAAACAGCCTCTAATAGGTAAAAAATAGTGGCTCAAAGTGCATGAAAAAAGCCCAAAAAGCTAAACAACAAGGCTAGTAAGTAAGAACAAGGAGGGTTGGCTAACCCCTCCACTTTTGAAACCTCAAAGCGTGATTTTTAAACTCTGAAAATCAAGTTGGAAAGCAAATAAAAAGATTGTAAAACAAGGGTTTGAGCTATAGTGAAGGTGTAAGAAAGAGTGTTACTCTCTCAGCCCTTTGGTAGCTATCCAAACCCAAGCTTAGACACTTGAAAAAGAATCAAAACAATACAAAAATACAAGAACTTGATAGTAAATGATAGAAATGAAAGCAGGAGAGAAAATAATAGGCTTATACCTCTTGAAAAAGGTGAACTCTTTGTTTGTGAATCAAACAAAGTCCAAACACACTCTCAAGCTTGAATTGCAATGCTCAAGGCTCAACCAAGGTTCCAAGGCTAAGATGTGAAGGTGTATATGGTGTATGGATATAGGTTCAAGGTGGTAAGCTTGCTCAAAGGTTGCTTGTACAAGAAGAAGGAGCTCTCAAGAAGGTGTATAAGCTTTTTACAAATTCTTCAACCCTCAAAACAGAGATACAACTTCATTTTTATAGAATTTGAGCAAAAAGGATCATAAATATCCTCAAAAATAGACAGCTGGCGGGCTCCTGCCTAGAACAGTGTCGCTCACTACTAAGGCACGGCCGGCTCCCAATGAGGCACGGCTGGGCCTCAATGTGATCCTTTGTCTCTCTACTTCAGACTCAGCACAGGGTGACACAATGTGTAAAAATGGATATCTGGGGTACAAACTGTAGGAATATGGCATATTTGGGATTGTTTCAGACCCTAACATAGCCCCTTCATTAAGACCTTGAACCATGCACAACACCACTTTCATCATCGAGTGTATTGGGAAAAGCGCTCGAGCCTTGCATGCAGTCAAAAATAGGGTATCTACAAGTTCTCATTCAAAATGTCCAAATCTTCGGTTACAGACTCAAAAGAAAAGCTGAATAAAGACCTATATAGGACTTTGGTATTCGAGTTACCACCCCCAAAAATACTAGACTCAGACCTCCCAGACTGACTTGAATCTGATTCTGACTCCACAGACTCAGTGGAATTAGATTCTGGGTCATCACCCGATTCAAAATTGGAAAGAAAGCCATCCTCCAGCTGCCAAGTAAGACGTGGTGCCCCCGATTCAAAATTCTAGAGGTTGGGTCCACGCCCGGTTCTTCCCCGATCATGGAGACAATAAAGTTATCCCCCAAGTTCTCTAGGTTGGCCACAGGATCTATTAGGAGATTAGCCAGTGTTGCCCCTACTTCAACCTCGCTGTTGTCTGAGTCATCTTCCGTGCTCTAGCTAACTTTGATGCTTGGTTCAGCCCTTTTCTCATCACTGTCCTGCAGTTGATGGTCAAAGAAGATCTCGAACCCAGGGACACGTTTGTTCGAGGAATTTACCCAAGACTAAGGAAAATCGCAAAAATGGAAATCCTCTCCCTCTCAAACCAAACGGCCATTCAACGTCCCTTGGATTGGCCTGTGGACAAGCTCATATTGCTTTCCAGCTCTCTTGGCCATAGCTCTGCCTCTCATTTCTTCCCCTTTTCGGATCCAGTCCTCTCTGGTGGGCACATAGCCCAGTCCAAAGGCATACGGGTTGTGTGGCACCTCCGCCAGTATCGCAAAAATGGAAATCCTCTCCCTCTCAAACCAAACGGCCATTCAACGTCCCTTGGATTGGCCTGTGGACAAGCTCATATTGCTTTCCAGCTCTCTTGGCCATAGCTCTGCCTCTCATTTCTTCCCCTTTTCGGATCCAGTCCTCTCTGGTGGCACATAGCCCAGTCCAAAGGCATGTGGGTTGTGTGGCACCTCCGCCAGTGTTGCAACACCTTTCCGACCGCTCTTTTTAAGCCGTATTCCCAGAACGTACCGTAGTTTGTTCATAAAGTATACGGATTGGGCACTGACATACATGCCTTCGTCCACGGCCAGAGTGGTCTACACTACAGCAAATGGAGGGTGGAGGAGACAACCTTCACGCCATGGTTGATCTCTAGCATTGGCATTGTCACCTCCGAAGGTGGATGGATGGATGAGTTCCCAAAAACAATTGTTACCCCTCCCTCATGAGGATACTTCAACATCTGATGAAGGGTGGAGGAGAAAACCTTCACGTGATGTAACCAAGGCCTCCCTAACAGCAGATTAAAGGTAGCTGGCACATTTAAGATATGAAATTCGATCTCTTGCTCTGATGGGCCTACTTGAACCAGCACTTTCACTGTACCCATGACCTCTTTTCTTGTATTGTCATACGCCCGTATCACCTGGTCTGTGGGAACAAAGTCCATCGGTTTAAGGCCAACCACATAAGCAGTACAGGAAGGACAAACATTAATGGCAGAACCAGTATCTACCAACACCACTGGCACCCACTTCTCCCTGCATTCCATAGAAATGTATAACAGTTTGTTGTGAGCTGATCCTTCCGACGGCAACTCTTTGTGAAAGAAAGTGAGCATTGGCTTGGCACCACCTGGAAAGACTAGGCCCACAAGTTGCTCGAGCGTAGTATCAATGGACAATTTAACCCTATCCATTGCCGACAATACTGCCTGCCAGTGCACCTGTGAAACTATAAGGAGTTCCCAAATAGAGATATCAACTTGGATTTTCTTGAGCTACTTCAACACTGACTCCTCTTCTAGTTGCTTCTCTTTTTGTTTCTCGGCCTCCTTGTCCTTTCGAGACACCTCTGCTTGATCTAGGTGCGACAGTTTAAAAAACCATCCACTGCGGGTACGATGGCCTATCTCCTCCGCATACCATGTATTATTCAGAATGCAGTCTCCTTACTCTTCGTCAGTGTGGGCCAGACACAAATCATTGTCATCCCACCACTCGCCATCAGCTACAAACAAGTAGTTGTCAAGCTCCACTTGAATCATTTTCACATCAAAAGTGTCCCCCACAAGGTGCCACGCAATTATGATTTTCCAACTGTCTTCATTTCTTTCTCTTTCAAACTGCCTTAGTGCAGCTTCCTCTTCAGTCTCTATAGTGTTCACAACACCAACTTCCTGGGTTGGGTTTCCCACACATGCGTCTTCCGGCACTTTTTCTTTCTCATTAGCCTTCCTGACCGCTGTAGCTACCTCTGCTTCCTATCCCTCTGGTTTTATCCCAGTTTCTTCTTCTTTGTCTGGCTCATCACTCAGTCATCTGGTGTTATCAGTCGATCCGTTTAGGTCGAACCACCCAATCTGTACATCTCCCTAATCATGCTCATCAAAGAATTGCAGGTTGTCCAAATCCTCTTCGAGGTCTACCAAATCATCCAACCCTTGGCTCGAGCCATCCTCCCTGACCACATTGATGTCTACTGAGATCAGTAACACCAATTCAGGCTTGGTTTGACTAGTTGGCACAATATAACAACTCGGGTCATACACCCTCTCAGATAAGTCCCCAGGACACTCCAATAATAGACTAGTACCTTCCTTCAAGGTCAACCTTCCTCCTATTGTAGGTATCATCACCACAAGCTTGGGTTGAGGTTTGGACATGTCCATCATGCACAGATATGTGCCCTCAGGAATGAACAGCATTGGTTTCGATAGGTGGGAGGGGGCAATAGATACGTCGGGGTCATAAGAGGTGGCCAGTGTATGGATAAGGTTAAGGTTTCGAGGTAGGGAGACTTGATTATAGGCTGGGAGTGGATTTGTGGTTATATTTGGTTTCTAGGGTGGAGCGATCACCTTGTTGTCAATGAGATTGTGAATCTCATGACACAAACGGAAGCACTAGTCGGTATCATGACTGTGCTACTAGTAAAACGCATAGTATTTTGTGAGGTTATGCTTAGGTGGAAAAGGGTCAGGAAAAGAACGAGGTTCTAAGGGTTTTAGGTGCCCTTTTTTTACTAGCACCTTTATGGCTTTGGATAGGGTCATGTATAGTTGGTTAAAAGTCCTACCCTGAGTTCGGGTAGGGTTGGATGATGTTTGTGGGCCTACATTGGCAAAGGGATCGACAGTTTTAGTGGTGGTGACAACACTTACATTCGATGGCCTCGCAGTTATGCTCCCACTGGCAGCATTGGAACTGCGAACAAACGGCCTTTTAGCCGCCTCCTTATCCGCAATAATAAGTCCTTGTTTCATGGCATCTTCGATTTGCGCTCCCATCTCATGAAGTTCTATAAACGTAAATAACAGGAGCACAATCATTTTCTACAATAGCTTGCCATGTAGATTCTGGACGACCATTTTGATCTGGTCCTTCTCAGAAGGCCTCGTGATCATCATCGAGGCTTTAGCTCTCCATCTTTGTCACAAATTCAAAGAAACCCTCCTTCAGCTCTTGATGTGTTGCCTCGAGATCACGAGTTATGACCTCAATCTGTGTATTGTAAGAGTACTGAGCAAATGAAGGCTTCAGCCATCTCCTCCCAATTCTGTTTGACAGAATCTTCCAACTTAACATACCAAATTGCCTCTATACCTGACATGGTGTGACCAAAGAGAAACAACTTCTGTAGTCTAATTAAGCCCATCAGCCGCAAGATATCTAAAAACAGTTGCAAGTGAACCATCGGATCCCTGAAACTATCAAAATGATTAATGTGCGGCATCTTAAATCGATCCGACAATGTAACCGCAGAATCAGTGTATCTATCCTCTATGTCTGGGATAAAATTAACCCATTGCGCTCTTTTGAACAATTTCTCCAATTTGTTAACCTTGAGTGCAGTTGGGTCAACCTCGAACTTGAACGGAGCCTCGGTCTAATAAATGGGGGCTTTGGAAGCTTGTACTGGGATTGGCTCTATTTGGACTGGAAAATCGAATTACCCTGGTTTTGTGGATCTTGAGCATTGGCAATATTAGCAGTGGCACTGGGCACAAGAATAGTCATGGTGGGTGCATGGGATGCAGAGGCCGTAGCCAGTTGTGGTTGCTATTATTGTAACCTAATTATCACCTCGACCTAACGGGCCGCAACTTCAACCTGGTGAGCCGCATCATGTTGTTGTGCTTCAACTGTTTGCTGTAACTGGAGTATTAAGACTGAACACAGGTGAGTTGAGAGGTGATTGCTGTAAGAATTGGATTGTCGAACTCTGTCTGGTTCTCCTCCGTCTTGTAACCGATGAGAGTGAGGTAAACACGAGTTGTCCCCGAACAAGATCCGCGGCCTTGCAAAGTCTTTCGACTCGGATCCAGAGTATTTGGGGGATATCCGAACTTTCTGAAGCCATGGTTTAATCTACCTAGCAAAAGAAATAAAGTAAAAGAGTAGCAATCAGAAACCTCACAGCACCTCAGCTAAGAGTTTTATCAACGCAGACATGATCAAAACTGTAAGACTATAGTCTACACTGAATTCCGTCCCAAAACAGATACCAATCTTGCAACTAATATGCATATTCCTGTACAGTTTCGCTGTAAAGCACAGACCAGCTAAGAGAGAGCCAAAACACCCCTATGAGGGGGTAGGGTTACCCTGTCCTTGTTTTATCATGAACTAGGATTCACTATTTCAATCAAGCGATTTCACGCAATCCTGCATGCAAGTGAGCATCTTGTCCTAGTTTGGAATAGTCTCTATGGCTTCACTATATACAGCTAGGCCAAATGGTCAAAAGGGTACCTCAGCAAGACTACCTAATATACCTCTCACACCTAACACCGAGAAGTGAAAGGAGGATCAAACGGTACAACGGTAGTCCAGATCCAAGGGTTGTGTTCCCAACATGGCAGAGCCCATGACCGGTCAGCCTTTTGGCAAACTTTTGGGCAAGCCTCCGGAAAACCGTCTAGGAATAGCAGATGGCAAACACAGTGACTTAAGCGCACCAATGCAAATGCAATGTAAAGAACATATAAGTGTCGATAAAATTTCACATCATGAAGTTCGAGTCAAATTCTCTAAATCTCCAGCAAAGTCGCCAGAAACTGTAGATTACTTTTCGTGCTCCTTTCTAAATCTAATTTCACAAGTGCAATGTGAAATAGATAAACACAAATGAGTCCAATCCGGCAAATCATTTTTGGAAAATTGATTTTAAATCAAATAATGCCAAAACTGGACTGCTTTGTCAGATTACAGAGTCGCCAGCTAAATGTTTTGTTTTTGGAAAATTCAGGAAACCCTGACTCGCGCCAAAGGCCACATGTCCGTCATCACCAAAGTTGCCTCGGCTCGGGAACTTGGGTACGAGAGGGAAAGGTCATGACATGAGCACCCCCTGCTCGCCCGATCAAAGATCGGCCTCTACTACCATGATATGTTGTTTTATAAACCTCATGTGTTCTTTTTCTGATTATTAGCTAACTTTACTATGTAGCGCACACATACAAGTATAGACTAAGTCGCGAGATTTGGAACGAATCGACTCATGTTTGTTTCCGAAAATGGATTGAAAGTGCCACTCACAAGTGGGCTAAAGCGCGGATTTGCCACTCTCAAGTGGGCTTCAAAACATGATTTGCCACTTCGCAAAGTGGGCTTAAAACTTACAATCATCTATTTGTTCTAATTCAGGCAACAATGCCTTCACCCACAGGTATTCATACAATTAATCACTTATGCAAATAGCCTCATGGCAACACTCACACTCATGCAAGTATGCTAAAGCGTAACACTTATAGTGTACTCCGAGCCAAAACAAAAGCTAGTTAGAAATATGCATGATCCTAACGATACAGAATGCCTAATGCAATATGCAATTATTAGGCTCGGCTATCTAAGATGGCATATGAATGCAACGATTTGATACACGTATTCAAAGAAGTATTGAAAGACGATGCAGTTTGAATGATGCGCCGAGCCCGGTGCATGCAATACAAAATGATGCAAACATGCAAGCATAAGGTATACTAATCAAAACGTGCACTAAAACTAACCATCGAAAGCAGTTAAGTAAAAGGGAGAAAGAAGTGGGGTTGGAAGACATACACACACACATGCACCCTTATTACAACATTGTGACCTCTCGAAGGAGGGTCCGAATAAATAAGCTAAGCTATACTAAGCTAAACTAATTATTACAAACCAATTAACTAACTATTCTAGCTAATTAATTACAACACAAATTGAAACTAGTTATGCTAAGCTAATTAAAATATTACAATACAAATTAAACTAATTAATTACAACATATATATTAATTAGTTACAACTAGCTAATGAAGCGATAAAGTGGCCCCACGGGAGAGGGGAGATATGCATGCTCGATTGCTTTCTCCCGAAAATCCATCGCCTAGCCACAAGCTGCCTCTGTTTGCACTTTTTCTATTTTCTGAATATCAAACCAACTTCCAGACTGCCACAGCTCCAAAATAGGAACACTTTTGCACAAAAATTCACTGGTGGCCGATCGGCCACAAAAGGTGGTTGTCGGCCACAAACACTAGCCAGTCGGCTAGTTTAATGGCCGGTCGGCTACCTCAAGTGGCCGGTCGGCCACCTCTTTTTTCAAAATTTTGTTTTTGCTGCAACAGAGAACAACAGAGGCAAAGCAATGTATTTGCAAGGAAATGTGTGTACTGCCACCCTCCTCATCATTTCTCAAGCTCAAAGGAAGTGTGGCATTTGGCTCTCAAGCCATCAACCAAGCATTTTCATGCATTATAGCCAAAGGACCAAACTTGTACAAGCTTAATGAATGCACACATAATACTCAAATGGCCACCACCCTATCATGCATGATCAAGGGTGACGGCGACCAAGAAATGTGACACGTTTCATCACTTTGAGTACAAAACATCCCACATTGCTTGTGTTTGGATTAACGTCTGATCCAAACACATGCAATGCAACACACATGCTTATCTTGCTCAAGTTTTACTTGATTCAATTTTGTTTACACATTTTACATTACCGATTAAGCCTTTAACCAATTAAGTCCAATGTGAAAGTCCTCTAATCAGAGAGGGGCCAACCAAAGGATGGTTTAAGACATGAGAGAGATCATGCCTTTGACTAGTAGAAACCCTGAAAAAAGAGTTAAAGCCATTGAGCATAAGCTCTATCTCACGCTTAAACACAATCATAAGTTTAACCAATCCTCAAAACAAATGCAAAAATGAAGAAATGAGGAAGGTTGCAAATTTTTCAGTACTGAAATGGCATGAAAAATAGTGCTAAAACATGCAAGCAACACATGCACAACATGTTAAAGGCCAAAAGCATTGAAGCTAGTGAAGAGCACTACACTAGAGACATGCAATATCAAGCCCAAATGGTCGAACCAGCTCTGGAAAGAGCTTAAACATGCCAAATCAGTGGCTAAAACATGCTGAGATAGAAGTACAAAAAGCAAGAAAAACATGCTCATGTATTGGCTCACAAACAAGGCTCAAAGCACAACTCTCAAAATCAATGAAAGAGTGGAATATGTGAGAGTGTAATAGAGATATATGCACTAAAATCACATGCTAAATGATGCTATATCAAGCAATCATCACAAGCAAAGCATGTTAGAGGCCTTAAAACACAAAGCTAGTGAAGGCACATTACACTATAGCTATACAAAGCAAACCTCATATGACCAAGGAGGCTCAAAACAGAGCTAAAGCATGCTAAATCAGTAACAAAAACAAGCTGAGCCCAAGGCACAAAAGAGTAGAAAATCATGCTCACATGCTAGGCCATCTACACATGCAAACAAGACACAAGAAGGGGAGGCCATCCCCTCCTATTTTGGACCTCAAAACTAACTTTTTACCACTGAGATTTCCCTGGAATTCAGTGGTTAAAAGGGTAAGAAAAGGGGGTTTCAAAAGCTTTGAAAGATGGGTCAAAAGGCTTTACAAGCCAAAGAGCAAAGGGAGGAAACCACCCCCTAAATAAACAAGACTCAAACCATCATTTTGAAGCCTTAAAAACAGAGTTTTTTAGAGGTTAAAACCAGCATCAAAGTAGCATGCAAAGGTGGTAAACA
The DNA here is from genome assembly GCF_004153795.1 of Camellia sinensis. Classification (NCBI taxonomy): domain Eukaryota; kingdom Viridiplantae; phylum Streptophyta; class Magnoliopsida; order Ericales; family Theaceae; genus Camellia; species Camellia sinensis. The sequence continues at coordinate 2,000,753 of NW_021026114.1, forward strand.
AGTAACTAAAGCAAAGCTTAAAAAGGACAAGTCCTTACCCTTGAAGCACAGCAACAAAACAGCAAATATTCTGAGCCAAAACCAAGCTTAAGACCTTAAACCAAGCTTTAAGGAACCTCAGCTCCAAGGTCAAGGTGTTTGGCTAAGGGTGCTAGTGCAAATATGTAGAAAAAACTCACTTTCAAGCACTAAATAGGAAGAGAGAGAGGATTATAGAGAGAATGTGTGAAATTTTGCTCACAAATTTTCTGAACCCCCAAAATAGGGGAGAGACCTTCCCTTATATAGAAATACAAGCAAAATGCTTGTTTCCATCCCTCCATATGTATGGAGGATACACTCAGTGATCAACAGCTGGCACAGCTGACGCATAAAATATCTAAAAAAGGAGAAAAATGGCCGTCGGCCGTCAGTAGTGGTCGACCGGCCACACATGTAGCCGATCGGCCGCCACTGATGGCCGGCAGGCACAAGCCATGGTCGATGGACATTGGGGATGGTCAACAAGCCACCCTCTCCTCCAGATTCAAAGCAACAAGTTCTTGGTCCATAACCAAGCACAAAACAGACAAGTTAAGAGACACCGAGGCAAGGCGCTCAACCGAGACCTTTAGAGACTCAAAATGAACACTAGCATGCACAATCATTGGGTGTTCAAACGATGACGTCCAAGTCTTGAGGACGGTCAAAAATGGGGTGTCTACAGTTGCTCCTCTTTGACAAAACTCGAAAGTCATGAAATGATAGGAGTGAATGTCAAAGTCCAGAGACGACCCATTTTTGATAAGGCCGGAGACATAGACAAACAAATAAGATAGCAATATGGATGCGCTCGTAGGCTGGGGTAAAATGCAAATGACATGCACAATGCAAAACATAACTTACGATCATGCAATGAGGGTTGTAATGAAACATCTAGATGCGAACGTTGTGCAAAGAAATGCTACAGCAAACTCGTACATAAGCAAGTTAACATGAACCAAAACACATCTCATGCGGAAAGGATGTAAGAAAATTATGCAATCTTAACTACGCCTCACGCAGAAAGGGCAAAGAAACACAACCGTCGGGCGCACCTGGGGGGGCAAACAAGATCCCAACGCATGGCACATGCGAGGAGAGAAGTGGTGCGAACCTAAGGACACACCCTAAGGTTCCGAGCCACAAAAAATAATAATAGGTGAAACACATCCAACTATTATGCAATCGAAACAAAGAGCGATATAAGCATCGGGATCTGTCTAGATGCATTTAACCAAAGCATTCTAATGCGCCACGCACGAGAGGGAAAAAGGAGCAGTGCAAACACCGGAGGGTGGTATAAACATCAGAGCACTCTCCAATGTTTCTAACCAAAACAGAGAGGTATAAGCGTCGAAACATATTCAAAATGCTTCTAACCATAAGGGTGGTATAAATATCGGGCACGTAACCCAATACTTTTAACCAGAGGGGTGGTATAAGCGTTGGACACACGTCCCAAACACTTCTAACCAAAGGAGTGGTATAAACATTAGGCACACAACCCAATGCTTCGAACCAACGAGGTGGTATAAGCGTCGGACACACGTCCCAAACGCTTCTAACCGAAGGAGTGGTATAAACATCAGGCACACAACCCAAGTGTTTCTAACCAAAACAGAGAGGTATAAACACCGGGCGTACCCAAGTGTTTCTAACCAAAGCAAGGTATAAGCATCGGGCACATAGTCCAAGCGCTTCTAACCAAAGGAGTGGTATAAACATCGGGCATACAACCCAAGTGTTTCTACCCAAAACAAAGAGGTATAAACACTGGGCATACCCGAGTGTTTCTAACCAAAGCAAGGTATAAGCATCGGACACACAGTCCAAACGCTTCTACCAAAAGAGAGGAGGTATAAACACCTGGCGTACCCGAGTGTTTCTAACCAAAGCAAGGTATAAACGTCGGGCACACAGTCCAAACGCTTCTAACCAAAAAAAAAGGAGGTATAAGCGTCGAACGCACATCCCAAATGTTTCTAACCGAGGAGGTGGTATAAACATCGGGTGTACCCGAATGTTTCTAACCAACAAGGAGTGGTGTAAACACCGGGAGTACCCTAGTGTTTCTAACCAAAACGAGGAGTGGTGTAAACACCGGGCGTACCCGAGTGTTTCTAACCAAAACGAGGTGTGGTGTAAGCATCGGGCGTACCCGAATGCTTCTAACCAAAACAAGGTATTCAAAGGACAGGAATGATCTTACCTAGAATTTCACTGAATGAACCGTACATACAATATCGTGCCTGCACAAAAAGAAAGCTTAACAAGTACAATGCAATACAAATGCATATTCCATGCGAGATGAATAACTGTAACACAACGTTAAAGGCATGCTACATGCACATCATGCGAGGAACGAAACAAAAACATAGTCTATGCAACAAAACAAAAACATGGAGCATGTTCTATGCAAGACTGAGTGCATGGGCAATGCAACAAACATGAACACTTCTATGCGAATGTAAAGGCATGCACAATGCAATGAAACGCGACATGCATATTCTATGTAAATATGAGAACGCGTGTAGTGCAATGCAATGCAGCATACACATTTTGTGCACAATAATCAATGCATATTCAATGCAACATCAATAACATGTTTGATGCAAAGCACCGAGTAAAGGGATGCGCATTTTAACCAGACCGTTTCAGTTGTAACCTCTGATTTACCTCTCAGAGGAGTTGCAACAAGTTAAAAGGATACACCTCGTACGTGCTGAGCATCACATGCTGAAAACACAGTCCGAAGATTCCGCAAAGGCCACTTGAGCTTAAAAAAAGTACTTCCCTTGCATTTTCTTAAGAGATCCAGGCACAAAACAGCAAAACAATAACCAATGAGAGCATCAGAGGCCTGTCGGCCACTCTAGGAAGCCACCGGCCACCAAAGGTGGCCCGGTCGGCCACCGATGGCAGATTCAGGGTAAATTGGAGATTTCACCTCAGGCCTTTAAATATACACGTCTACACTTCATTTCCACACAACCCTAAGGCCGAAAATCATCCTCCAAGCTCTCTAGACCTTCTTCCTCTTTAGATCCGAGCTATACACGTGTTTTCCAACCCCCCACAAACGTCCGATTCGATAAACCCTCATAGTTCAAAACACTTTGAACTGATTGAAAGTCGCGGTAGGTGTTTCCCTATTGACTTCCATCACCCGGGGTTTGTTTCGCTCTAGTTACCCTTGATTTCCATACCCTCTTCCGAGCCTTGACATTTTCTTCCATTTTTCCTCCCTCGGAGTTAACTTTTTATTGACTTTTGGCATTCTCGCCCGCTTTTCACATTTTCGACCATTCTCATATCCTTCCTCGAGATGGTAGACGACATCCCACACGGCAGAGCTCCTCCGGGGATGGAGATGGATCCCGAGTTTGAGCCATTGCCGCTCAGCATTTGATCGTTCGACCCAGCGACGTACCATCCCGAGGTATACGTGCTGCTTCCCGATGGCATCTGCCAGTTCAGGGGGTTTGCGCAAGGTGCACCGGAAGACCTCCTACTATGCGAGCCGGAGTCACACTTATCCCACGGCGCCTCTGAGGTGTACACTTCTTCTTTATTTTCTACAATGTAGGTTACAATTCTTGTATAGTTCACATTGTTTTTCACCTGTTCATCCCGAACACACTTGTGCACTGTATTTCTTACACTTCCTTGCATCTGTTTATCCTGCTCACAAGGGGATTCGCATGCCTTTCGCGGATACGGGACCATCTCTGCGAGAGAGTGGTGGTACATGGAGCTGCCTGACGTCATCCGTCACATCGTCGACGAGGCTGGCTTTGGCGCATTTTGCATGGGGCTCACACATCTCATCACGAGCCGGCCTTTACTGGGTGCTTTAGTAGAGAGATGGTGGGATACCACCGATTCCCTTCATTTCTCTACAACAGGGGAGATGGCGATGACTCCCTTTGACTTCTCTATGCTCACCGGCATAACAGTAGGAGGTCATCCGATTCCTTACGACACCGACATGGGCGAGTGAGAGGCCACTCAGATCTATCTGCTGGGGATTCGCCCACCCATCTCCCGATCAGGGATGGTGCGATAAACACAATTCGCCGACCATTTTAAAGGGACGATGCCGATGACCCATGAGAAGACCAAGTACTATGCTCAGGGGTTCCTCATGTTCTTGTTTGGTACTACTTTGTTTGTCGATCGGGCAAACACCGTCGGGCTCTACCTCATGAGCACTTTGGTGGACCTGTCTCACGTCTGATTCTACGACTGGGGTGGCGCAAGCTTGGCCACATTATATGGATACATGAGCTCCTCCTCTCGCCGAAGCGGGCATCGATTAGGAGGCTATTGGAGAGCTTGGGAGGTACACCCTACTCTTCTGCTTTATATTTTTGCTTCATATTTTCTGTACACCACACACACTGTACATTGCATTGCAAACCCTCTACTTTCTGCTTTATCATTATCTGTATACTACACACGCTGTACACTGCACTGCACACAATCTGCTTTCTATTTTATCTTATCTGTACACTACACACGCTGTACACTGCACTGCACACAATCTGCTTTCTGCTTTATCTTATCTGTACTCATTTGATATACACTCACTGTTATCCGGCCACTCTGTAGCTATGGGTGTATGCCTATTTCCCGAGGCTCGCCCCAAAGCCAGAGGTAGAGATACCTACTATGGTGTCGTACTCGCACAGATACGACGGGAGATGCCAGCGGAGGCCTTGAGAGTCATTCTCCTTCTTCTGCAGATTTTTCGATACCGTGACCGTAGTAGAGGTAACTCAAACCTTTCAGTCATTTTAGTTTTACTTCATATTGCATCTCTGATGGCAGCTAATAACCTGTATATTCACTATTTGCAGATCACCTGGCAGCCGTGGGCAGTGATGCCTGCCGAGGTCAGAGATCAGTTTGCCGGTGCTCAAAAGACGTCCGATTTCAGATTTTACTTGAGGGCCCAGTTTGTCAAGCATGGTTCCTAGGTGAGTGATTCCTGCGATAAAGCCTCGGCTTGCCTGAGCCAGTGGTTCTGATGCCCGCCTTCCACGTACATGAGTGTCACAGAGAGATACACCACACAAGAGATGATTGACTTCATGAGAGGTTAGGACGCCACCTTCTTCAAGCTTTAGGGCGATTACACTGCCTTTATCCAGACGTACCTCATGCCGCCTCTGACTGGGGCCTGTGGAGGTGAGAGAGCCAGAACTCCAGCTGCAGGAGCGAGAGCCAGGGGATCCAGGGCGACTCAAGCCCATGACAAGAGAGGCTCCCAGACGAGACAAAGGGCCGGGTGGCCAGAGTTGCCTACCACACTGACCTGCTGGAGATCCAGAGGGGAGACTTATCAGGCTCTCATCGAGCCTGCACCAACTAGTCATGAGCTCGTCGGAGTTCGAGGCCCAACTCCGGTATGTACTATACTTTTCGTTTCACACAGTCAATTCATTTCAGTTATGCTTTGTAGACCACTGATCATCTCAATACATTTACAGGCCTCCATAGAGTACACCAGACAGGCTCTCGAGCTGGCAACTTTTCTGATGGGAATGGTTCAAACTAGTCTGAACCTACTCAGTCTGTACAGGATTCCGGTATGTTTCCTTTAGTTTGCATTTCATGCCATAAAATTTTATGCTCATTCATTAACACTTCAATCGTTCCACATTACACTGATCTACACTGATCCGATACATTGCACTAAAACACTGCATTGATACACTGCTCCCATATACTGCTCGCGGCATATGGAAGCAGCATATGGGATACACTGCTTCCATATACTGCTCGCGGCATACTGCTCCCATAACTGATGCATTTGATAAACTGTCCTTTTCAGGTCCTTTTTCAAATGCCAGTTCCTCTGGGCGCCCCAGCAGGAGCTACAACAGGACCTTCAGTGCCTCCCCCGGTAGCAGGGAGAGGGAGACGAGAGACTCTAGCACACAGCCGAGGCAGAGCTAAATGTACTCATGCCGCAAGTGGTCCACCAAAGCCTATCCCAGAGGATGATGAGACAGACGAGGACGAGGAGCCAGCAAGCCCGCAGTCAGAGTTATCTGAGGATGGAGACGACGGCACCGACTCGGGTTCAGAGGACAGTGGCGTTGCTGAGGAGGGCTCCGATGAGGGGAGCGGAGGCAGCTTTGGATCGGGCTCCGGCTTAGATTCAGATAGTGGCGCTGATGGTGACAGCTCAGAGTCCGCTCAGCCAAGCAAGAGGACGAAGTGAGCCTCTCAATCCTGAGATGGGTGGCACTGATTCAGATGTTTTTGCTTCGTTTCTCTTTTTGCTAGTAGTGTTAGCACATTGTACAACCTTAGGCAGTTTTATTTTCTTTAAAACTTGTACTCTTTCTAAAAAGAAACCATGATTGGAATGAAATAGCTTTTTGATTAAAAAGTGTTGCATTTTATATTCTGAGCATTGTATTGCACCATTTTACACAAAAACGGGATTTGATGGAATTTGAATTTTGTACATTGTCTTGGCAATTGCTTAGTCAGGTAGTGAACCAACTAAAACATAACAAACAAAATAAGACAATTCAAAGAACAACTAATACAACTTGATAAACAAAAACAACTCGATAAGCAAATTGCAATAAACTTGAAAACAACTCAACAAAACTACTAAACAAAAGAGCAGGACGCATCCAGAGTAGAACAAAACATAGGTTTTCAGCATTCCCAACATACAGAGAGACCAAGGAAAATCTGTTGGGGATAAATAGTGGCTGTCGGCCACTTAGTGATGATTGTTGGCCACTAAAGTGGCCAGTCGGCCAGAAAAGGTGGCCGGTCGGCTACTTAAACAGACCGGACAGCCAGTAATTTTGAGAGTCTCCAGATTGCTACCACCTGTCTTCCACTCAACACCTTATCTTCTACAAAAGCTCCAACTTCGTGGTTTCTTCATTTCTGCTCCATTTTTGCTCCAAATGGAACCATTCTTCACCGAAAAGCTCTCCGATTAGATTGTAACTTTATGGTACGGAAAAGCTAAATTTTGGGGGTTTTGGGATAAATGCATTATTCCCGCTGAGCCGTACTCCACTGTGTTTTTCGGTCCTCCATGCCGCGGCTAGATGTTGGAGCCCCGTTACACATGTTTTTAGCTTTGGGGCACAAGAGATATGCCCCACATTCGAAGAATTCCAAGCTTTGATGGAATCCCAGCGCAACAATGAAATCTTGCCCCCAGTCCCGTTTTGGCTACATCCAAGCTTTAGGACGGATGTGTGGGCTCACTTTGCTTGTGTATGTTGGCTTATTTTCTGCTTGCCCCTGGCTTCGGAGGGTCTAGCGTTCGCTTAATAGAAGTTACCCAAGGCTTGAAGGAAGGCAAGAGGTGCATTGGCTTGACATTAGCCGAGACTTTGATGGGCTTGGATGCTTTCCATCGCCGGGAGACAACTAGGTTCGCAGGAAGTCCACTACTCTTGCAGGTAATGTTTTCCACCTTTCTCATATGTACTTCTCATATCACTCGGCCCTCAGGCTCTGTTTTTCTCTCAAAACCCTTTCTCACTTTTTCTCTCCACGTACGCCTCTCTATTCTTTAATCTCTCTTATTTTTCATCCCTCTCCAGGTTTGGCTCATGGAGAAGTTAAAAGTAATGGACGCTTGCCCTACATATTCAGCGCATGGCTATTTTTTTCGCCCAAGGCTAGTTGATTTCCCGAACGAGGGATGGTGGTGCCAATGGATGTGCACCAGGTCCGCCCTTGACATTGCTTGGCGTTGCCCCTGGTTTGATCTGCCTGAGATGAGCTACAGCATGTCTCAGCAGCCTGGCATTCAGTTCATTGGCTTGACACACTGTGTCTTCTATTTTCCATTTCAGTTCCGGCATCAGTTCGGCCACGACCAGACTTGCCCGGAAGAGGGGATAAAGTACCCAACTTTATTTCCAATCTGAGGCTCACAGCTAGCTCGATGATCCACAGTATGGAGGACAAGAGAACTTCTGGGCCCCACTCCCACTTTCAATTGCACCCTTTCTGGCGAATGCATAGCTTGGCTTGAAGATGAGGCGCAAACCAAGCCTACTTTAGCATCCGAAGCTTCCACAAGCTCTGGAAGGGGGTGCAGGAACACCTGACTTATCAATGCCCCAAGTTTATTGCTTTAATCTGTACTTTCAAGTTTTCCTTTTAAATGTAATAAAAAGCAACTTCAATTTGTATCAAGAGTCGAAGAACTCTGTATTGAAATCAATAAAATTGAAGGTTGTGGGTACTAAAAAGTTTCCTTTTGGTCCGAAAATGGTCTAAGTTGTAAAAAGATTAATTTGAACAAAATTAACTTTTATTAAAACTTTTCAAAACCATTTTCGATAAGGATCACAACTGGACACACCCAGAATCTATCACTAAGATGTACAACCCCAAATCCTATAACTGGAAAGTTGCCCCTTGTCTGAATAGCACTGCACTGGAGATCACAACCGAACTCTTGGACGTAGAAAAGACAAAGATGCCCAAAATAATCTCATGGACACCGCTGATTTGGAAGTGTTTATGGCTGGACTTCAGAATGAAGTTGCCTACGTATCCCAAAGATAGGAATCAAGCCTTACGTAGTTTGGTTAGGGTTCACTCGGGTTTTAACACTCTCCTTTTGTGCTCTAAGTTTTGCCAAGGCCGCCCTTTCTGGGTTTTCAACCTTACGAGCTCAGTTTTTCTTATTTCAAATTTTCTGTGCTCTAACTTTTGCCTAGATCGCCCTTTTGGGTTTTCGGCTTAGCGAGCCTCTCAAGGATAGTATTTCTTCAACTTCTCCATGTTGATTGGTTGGGAGAATTCGAGGCCATCTAGGTTCATAAGAATGACAGCTCCACCCGACCAAATTGATTTGATTATGTAAGGACCAATCCAATTAGGTCTGAACTTGCCCCTAGGGTCATGGATGGGAGCTCGGTTGTCTTTGAGCACCAAATCCCCTTCTTTTAGATTCCTAGACTTAACTTTCTTGTTAAAAGCCCTGGCGATCCTTCGTTGATAACCTTGGACATGGTACAGTGCTTTCTCTCGTCGAACAGCATAAGTTCATCAAACCTACTCTGTTGCCAATCTGCTTCTGCTATCTAGCACTCAGCCATAACCCGCAGTGATGGAACCTCAACCTCAATCGGCAGAACAGCCTCCATCCCATAAACCAGAGAATACGGAGTTGCCCCAGTAAAAGTCTGAATTGATGTCCTATAGCCCTAAAGAGTAAATGGCAGCTTATCTGGCCAATCCCTGTAGGTTTCCACCATCTTTTGTAGAATGTGCTTGATGTTCTTGCTGGCGGCCTCAATAACTTCGTTGGTTTGTGGCCGATATGTGGATGACTTATGAAAAGTCACGTTGTACTTCTCCAACAAGTCGATCACTTCCTTCTTGAAGTGGGAACCATTGTCCAAGATAATCTCATTCGAGACCCCATAGCAACAGATAATATTATTTCTGATGAACTTGGCTACATGCGACGCTTTCAACACTGCGTAGGATTAGCCCTCAACCCACTTTGTAAAGTAGTCTATCGCCACCAAGATATATTCACGCCCGTTTGACCCCTTCAGAGTAACTTCCCTAATAACATCAATTCCCCAAACTTAAAATGGCCACGGTGAAGTCATGTTGTACAGCTTCAACGGCGGGATGTTCATGCGATTGGCATGGATCTGGCATTTATGGCATCGCCGAACAAAGCCAATACAATCCTCCTCCATGGTTGACCAGTAGTAACCCTGTCTGAGAATCTTCTGAGCCAGCATCACTCCACTCATGTGCGCTCCGCACTCTCCTCCATGGATGGCCTCCATTAGGCGTTTTGACTCTTATTCATCAACACACAATTTATGCATTCCCAAATGGCCTCGATTGTATAATTTACCCCCGCAAATGATAAACTAAGCAGCCATTTGCCGTATTGCCCTTTTATCTTTGGCATTTGCCCCTAGTGGATAAGCCTCCTTTTCCAAGAAGTTCCAGACGTCATGATACCAGGGGTTTTGATCTTGTACTTTATCTATTGCGGCAATCAGCTCGTAGGCCGGCACATACCTCTGTTCAATAATGATTGGACGCATCTGAACTCCCAAAGGGATGTCTATCATGGAAGATAGAGTTGATAAAGCGTCAACGAACCTGTTGCTCTCTCTTAACAAATGCGTGAAGGTTAGCTTCTCAAACCTGGGAATTAGAACGTCCAGGGTTTGGTGATAGATTTCCATCCTTTCATCTTTAACCTTCCAGTCTCCTTTCGCTTGAGACACAACCAGGTTCGAGTCCCCAATGACGTCCAACTATTTTGCCCCCAGTTCCAGGGCGGCTTCCAAGCCAGCGATACATGCCTTGTACTCTGCTTTGTTGTTTGATACCTTGAATCGGAGTTTGAAAGCTAAAGGTATGTGGGAATTGTCGGGCACTATCAGCAACACCCCTATCTCATACCCGTACTGGTTAGACGTTCCGTTAAAGTACATAGTCCAAATCTCTTCTTCGACCTGCAGAATGGCCTCATCTCGGAACAAATAATCTACTTCTTCGTCTTCCTCCACTGGGTGATCGGCTAAGAACTCCGCTACCGCTCTCCCTTTCACAGACTTGCGAGTCATATACTTCAGATCAAATTCAGAGAGAAAAAATAACCAACGGGCTAGCCTACCCGTAAGTGCTGGTTTCTCGAAGAGATATTTGATGGGATCCAATCTCGAAACCAGAATTACGGAGTGAGCTAACAGGTATTGCCTCAACTTCCTGGTAGCCCATACTAAGGCCAAACAAGCCTTCTCCAACGGAGTGTAACGGGTCTCATATTCCAGCATCTTCTTGCTCAGGTAATAGATAGCCTTCTCCACTTTATCCTCAGATTCCTGTGCAAGCATGCAACCCATAGTCGTGTCGGTTACTGACAGATACAAAATCAACGGCTTCGCCGGCTTTGGCAGTGACAACACAGTTGGGTTCTGTAGATACTGCTTGATCCGTTCAAAAGCAACTTAGCATTGATCATCCCATTGGAATTTCTTTCCTTTCTTCAGGAGACCAAATAGTGGTTCACAAGTCAAGGTTAATTTTGTAATAAACCATCTTATGAATTGCACTTTACCTAGAAAGCCTCGCACCTCCTTTTGAGTCCTTGGTGGTGGCATTTCTAAGATGGCCTTGATCTTGGAAGGATCGACGTCAATGCCCCTTTGTGTAATCAAGAACCCCAGCATTTTCCCTGCTGTGACACCAAAAGTACATTTCTGAGGATTCAATCGCAACCGATATTCAATGATCCGGTCGAAAAACTTCTTCAAGGCGGTGTATTGGCCTTCTCTTTCTTTGGACTTGACAATCATGTCATCTACGTACACCTCAACCTCTTTGTGGATCATATCGTGCGGGATCATGGTTGCAGCCCGTTGATAAGTAGCCCCAGCATTCTTCAAACCAAACGGCATCACCCTGTAGCAGTAGGTTCCCCACGGCGTGGTGAAGGCAGTCTTTTCCCTATCCTCAGGTGCCATCAAGATCTGGTGGTACCTGGAAAACCCATCCATAAATGAGAGCAGCGTATGCCCCGCAGTAAAGTCCACCAATTCGTCGATGTGCGGTAGAGAAAAGTCGTTCTTCAGACTAGGTTTGTTCAGATCTCTAAAATCTACACACACCTGAATTCTGCCATCTTTCTTCGGCACCGGAACAATGTTGGCCAACCAAGTAGGATACTTTGATACCAACAAAAACCCTACATCTATCTGTTTGGTGACCTCTTCCTTGATTTTTAGAGCCCAATCCGGGCGTATTCTCCAAAGCTTCTACTTGACGGGCTTGGCCTCAGGGTCAAGAAGGATCTGGTGCTGTACAATCTCAAGATTGATTCCGAGCATGTCTTCGTAGGACCACGCAAAAACATCTTTGAAATCTTTTAATAAAGCGACTAAGCGCTCACTCTGAAGACAATGTGAACCCGATCTGGACCAGACGCGGATCCTTCTCAGTCCCAACATTAACTAAAGTGATTTCATCAACCAAGGGTTTTACAAACCTCTCCTACTCTCGATCAATCAAATGTTTCAAAACCAGAGAAATTTCTTCCTCATCATTTTCATCAAAATTTTGAAAGTTCTGATTAATGCAATATACTAAAGGCACAGAAAAGTACTCAAAAGCAGCAGCGGTACTATTCTCATTAACAATTTCCAGTTCGTCTGATTCTTTGGTTATAACCGACTTAAAAGAAAATGAAAAAATGACCTGGACAAAACAACGGCATCTGGGTTATCAACCCCAGGAATACCGGACTCTGACTCAGAAGAACTAGAATCTGATTCTGACTCCACAGACTCTGTGGAATCAGATTTTGGTTCACTACCTGACTTAGAACTGCTAGATAAAAAGCCTTCCTCGTGCTACCAAATGAAAGAGGGTGCGATAGATGCATCTAGAATGCCGAAAGAAGGGCCCACAGCCGATTGTTCTCCAATCATGGAAACAGAGAAGTCATCCCCCGAGCACTCTAGTGTGATCTAAGGATCCGAGAGGAGACAAGCCAGTGCTGCTCCCATTTCAAGTTCTGTGCCATCGGACTCATCCTCTTTGCACTGCTCAGCCACAGCTGGTGGGTCAGTCTACTCTTCTGCAACTTCATCCCCTGGCAACTGTAAATCAAAAAAGATCTCAAAGCCGGGAAAACACCACTTCTCTGAATTTTTCCATGGCTTCAGAAAGCCGCAAAACGAGAACTCTTCCCCCTCCCGGACAAAGCAGCCATTCAAGGTTCCTTGGATAGGTCTATGTACTAACTAATAGTGCTTCCCAGCTTGTTTAGACTTGGCTCTTCCAGCCATCTCCTTTCCTTTTCTTACCCAATCCTCTTTGGTAGGCGTGTAACCTAGACCAAAGGTATGAGGGTTGTGTGGCACTTTGGCCAATGCAGCGACGCCCTTCTGGCCACTCCTTCCTAATCCCATCCCGGGTACATGTTGAAGCTTATTCATAAGGTAAATAGATTGCGCACTGACATATAGTCCCTCATCAACAGCTAGAATATCTTGCACTACCCGAGCCTCGGCCAAGGTGAACCCGGACAGGAAGACATCCTCCTCACCATGCGCAATTTCCAAGATCGGCGTGGTAACCTCTGGTGGTGGATGTATGCAAGAGTTCCCAAAAACAATTGCTACCCCCTTCCCATGGGGGTACTTCAGCATCTGGTGTAAAGTGAAATAGACAGCTCTTACTTGGTGCAGCCACGGTCGTCCAAGGAGTAAGTTGGAACATCCAGAACATGAAACTCGATGTCCTGTTGTGCCGGGCCAACCTGAGTTCTGATCCGCACTGTCCCCATTACTTCCCGACTAGTATTGTCATAAGCCCAAATCACCTGGGTTGTTGGTACGAAATCTACGGGCTTCAACCTAATAGCATAAGCCGTACGTGACGGACACACATTTATTGCAGATCCCGTATCAACTAAGACAATTGGTATCCACTTCTCTTTACACTCCACAGAGATGTATAACAGCTTGTTGTGCTCGGAGCCCTCAGGCGGTAATTCTTTATCTGTGAAAGTCAAAGTTGGTGAAGCGCCACCCGGGAACACCAATCCCACCAACTACTCGGGGGTTGTATCAATAGAAAGCTTAGCCTTATCCATTGCTGATAGGACGGCTTGTTGATGCACCCGCGAGGTCATGAGCAGTCCCCAGATGGAGATGTCTGCTTGAATCCTTTTCAACTGTTTTAGTACAGCTTCATCCTCCAACAGTTTGTCCTTCTGTTTCTCAGTTTCCTTGTCTTTCCCTGATGCCTCTGGTTGATCCAGGTGTGGGGGCTTAAAGTACCTCCTACTCTGAGTCATGTGGTCGACTTCTTCGGTATACCACGTATCATCCGAGAGATTCTGTCCCCAGTCCTCATCAATATGGACCAGACATAAATCATCGTCTTCACACTACATTCCCTCGGCAACCGACAAATAACTGTCCGGTTCTGCTATAGTTGTTCCTATGTTCACAACACATTCTGTCCCCGCAGGGGCTTTGGCTTTTCTAGCCCTCTGATCAGTCTCGATCCTTTCTTGTTTGAACCGCTTCATCGTGGCCTCTTGTTCTGTATCTGCTATACAAATGTTGCTCAATTCTTGAGCAAAATTCTTCGTACCTGTGCCCTCCAGTAACTCCCATTTGTTATCGACCGTTCCAGCCATTGCAGACGTTGCTGTTTCTGATTGTCCCTGTTTCGATTGAGACCCCTCATCAATATCGCCCTCATCACTAAGCCACCGTGCATTATCTATTGATCCATTCAGGTCAAACCAGTTGATGCGCACATCCCCCAGATCTTGCTCATCAAAGAACTACAGATTAGCAATGTCCTCCTCAAGCTCTGCAAAATCATCCAGCCCATGACTTGGCCCGTCTTCCTGGACTACATTCACCTTAGTTTCCTTCGGCAATTCCACCATCAGCTTGGCCTGATCAGCTGGCGCAATAAAGTGGCAAGGGTTGTATGCTTCCTCAACTAAGCTCGTAGAACCCTCAGGCATGCCCTCTTCTATCACAACCACCACCACGGGTTCAGGTTGGGATAGGGACGTGCTCATCATGCACAAGTCTGTGCTCTCTAGGATGAACAGTGTTGGCTTAGGCAGGTGGAAGGGAGTGATGTATATACTGGGGTCGTATGGGACGGCCATTGCTTGGATCAGGTTTACTTGCCTGGGTAAAGGAGGGGATTGGTTATGTGGTGGGAGGGGATTTGTAGTAACATTTGGCTTCTCAGGAGGCGCTATCACTTTATTGTCAATGAGATCTTGAATCTCATGACAAAGTCTAAAGCAGAGGTCAGTATCATGCCCATGCTGCTGATGCAAGGCACAATACTTGGCTGGGTTGTGTGTAAAAGGGAGGGAATTTGGCAATAGGCGTGGTTCCAAGGGCTTCAGATGCCCTTTTCTAATCAGGACCCTCAAGGCCGCAGACAGAGACATGTAAAGTAGGGTAAAAAGCCTCTAGCCCCAGGGTGGGTACTTTGCTGGTTGTGAGGTGGCTCCAGATGTGCCGGTAAAGGGTGTGGCTATTTTTGGTGTGGTTGCAACCATACCAACATCAGAGGCCCTCGCAGCTGCATTGCTACTCGTAGCTGCATTCGAACTGCGAGTAAAGGCCCTCTTGGGTTGCTCTTTCTTTGGTCAATCAGACACTATTTCATTGTGTCTTCTATCTGTACCCTAATCTCATGAAGATCAGCAAAGATAGGAAGGGGTAAGACAATCATCTTTTGCAGCAGCTTCGATTGCAGATTCCGCACAACCATTCTTATTTGGTCTTTCTCAGCTGGCCTGGTTGTCATCATGGAGGCCTTGGCCCTACACCGGGTGACGAAGTGAGAGAAGCCGTCCTTTGGCTCTTGCCTAGTTGCCGCCCAGTTGCCTTGAGATCATGAGTTATAACCTTGATTTGAGTATTGTAAGAATATTGGGCGACGAAGGCCTCAGCCATCTCTTCCCAACTCCTCTTCACTGAATCTTCCAGTTTAGCATACTAGATGGCCGCAATACCCGACAGGGTCCGACCAAAAAGGGATAGCTTTTGCAGTCTAGTCAGGCCCATCGGTCGCAGAATATCGGAAAACAACCTTAAGTGGATCATAGGATTGCCCGAGCCGTCGAAGCGGTCTATGTGATGCATTTTAAATCTATCTGGCAATGTCACTACCGAATCTATGTAGTCGTCCTCTATGTCGAGGATCGAGTTAACTCCCTGAGCTCACTTGAACAGCTTCTCAAGCTTGCTCATTTTCAGAGCGGTAGGATCGACCTCAAACTCAAATAGTGTATCCGTTGGGTAGGCCGGTGCTTTGGACGTCTGAGGTGGGACTGGCCCTGCTGGAATGTCCGTATTCTCCTGGACATTAGCTACTTCCCCGGGTATCGGAACCCTAGGTGGGGGCGGGTGCGAAGCAGATGCTGCTGCTTGTTGTGGTTGTTGTTGTTGAAGCCTGGAAATCAGCTCAGCCTGTTGGGCTACAACCTCTGTTTGACGAGCGGTAACTTCCGCTTGACGAGCAGCATCCCGCAACATGGCCTCGATAGTCAGTTGGAGTTGACACATCATTTCCTCCATATTGACTAAAAGGTACTGATTTGACAGAACCAGTATATATTCCCTCTTTGAGGTAGAAGTAGAAAACTGGACTTCGCTGAGCACAAATAACTGACGAACTGGTGAATTATGCCAAACTCTCCTCCATCTTGTAACCGGGGGTAGCGAAGCAAACACCGGTTGTCCTCTCACAAGGTCCCCAGATCAATAAAGCCTCCTTACTCTGGTCCAGAGTGCTTGGGGGGTAACTGCCTCGTCGAAAGAAATGGTGAAACACTACCTTGCAAAAAGAAAAAATAAGGCAAAAAGGAAACAACAATCAGCAAACACACAGCACCTCGACTTAGATAAAGACAACACACAATTGAAATCATAAGCTGGACAATCTGCACTCAAACACTGATTTCAACCCCTAAATTTTCTGCCTCGAAATTGCTATTCTCAAACACTAATGTCCTCAAACTGATACCCAAACATGCAACTGATACATACATTCCTGTAGAGACACACCCTAACAGCACATATCAAGCAAGTAAGAGCCAAAACACCCCTATGATGGGATAGGGTTTCCTTGTCCTAATTTCGTCAGGAACTAGGGATTCACTACGCACGCATGCGGTTTCATATAATCTTGCATTCGGGTGAGCAACATGTCCTAGTTTGGAACAATCTCTAGGGCTTCCGATATGCAACTAGGTCAATTGGTCAAAAAAGGGTGCCTCAGCAAGACCACCTAATATACCTCTCGCCCCTAACATCGAAAAATGAAAGGGGGATCAAATGGTACAGCGGTACTCCAAATCCAAGGTTTATGTTCCCAGCGTGGCAGAGCCCGTAACGGGTCAACCTTATGCCATTTTTTTCCAAGCAAGCCTCCGGCAAACCGTTCAGGAATAGCAGATGGCAAACACTATGACTTAGGCGCACCTATGCAAATGCAATGCAAGAAGACACATACATGTAGATAAAACAACATATCATGAGTTCGAGTCAAGTTCTCTAAATCCCTAGCAAAGTCGCCAGAAACTGTAGATCCGACTTTCTTCGCATGCCCCCCTTTCAAAGAGAGGCGTGAATTGGTCTTACTACAGTTCGGACTCCTGTCACGGTTCTGAATCTAATCTCACAAAGTGCAATGTGAGACTGATAAATACCAAAGAGTCCAATCCGGCAAATCATTTTTGGAAAATCAAATTTTAAATCAAATAATGCCAAAACTAGACTGCTTTGCCAGATTACAAAGTCACCACCTAAATGTTTTGTTTTTGGGAAATTTAGGAAACCCTGACTCGCACCAAAGGCCACGTGTCTGTCATCACCAAAGTTGCCTCGGCTAGGGAATTTGGGTACAAGAAGGGAAGGTCATAACATGAGCACCCCCTGCTCGCCCGATCAAAGATCGGCCTCTACTACCATGATATGTTGTTTTATAAATCTCATGTGTTCTTTTTCTGATTATTAGCTAACTTTACTATGTAGCGCACACATACAAGTATAGACTAAGTCGCGAGATTTGGAACGAATCGACTCATGTTTGTTTCCGAAAATGGATTGAAAGTGCCACTCACAAGTGGGCTAAAGCGCGGATTTTCCACCCTCAAGTGGGCTTTAAAATATGATTTTGCCACTTCGCAAAGTGGGTTTAAAACTTACAATCATCTATTTGTTCTAATTCAGGCAACAAAGCCTTCCTCCACAGGCATTCATGCAGTTAATCACTTAAGCAAATAGCCTCATGGCAAGCATGCTATCATGGCAACACTCACACTCATGCAAGTATGCTAAAGCGTAACACTTACAGTGTACTCCGAGCCAAAACAAAAGATAGTTAGAAATATGCATGATTCTAACTATACAGAATGCCTAATGCAACACATGCAATATGCAATTATTAGGCTCGGCTATCTAAGATGGCATATGAATACAACGATTTGATACACGTATTCAAAGAAGTATTGAAATACCATGTAGTTTGAATGATGAGCCAAGCCCAGTGCATGCAATACAAAATGATGCAAACATGCAAGCATAAGGTATACTAATCAAAACGTGCCCTAAAACTAACTATCGAAAACAGTTAAGTAAAAGGGGAAAAGAAGTGGGGTTGGAAGACATGCACACACACACGCACCCTTATTACAACATTGTGCCCTCTCGAAGGAGGGTCCGAATAAATTAGCTAAGCTATACTAAGCTAAACTAATTATTACAAACCAATTAATTAACTATTCTAGCTAATTAATTACAACACAAATTGAAACTAGCTATGCTGAGCGAATTAAAATATTACAAAACAGATTAAACTAATTAATTACAACACATGTATTAATTAGTTACAACTAGCTAATGAAGCGATAAAGTGGCCCCGTGGGTGAGGGAGACATGCATGCTCGATTGCTTTCTTCCGAAAATCCATCGCCTTGCCATAAGCTACCTCTGTTTGCACCTTTTCTGTTTTCTGAATATTGAACCAACTTCCAAACTATCACAACTCCAAAACAAGAACACTTTTGCACAAAAATTCACTGGTGGCCGATCCGCCACAAAAGGTGGCTGTCAGCCACAAACACTGGCCGGTCAGTTAATTTAATGGCCAGTCAGCCACCTCAAGTAGCCGGTCGGCCACCCCTTTTTCCAAAATTTTATTTTTGCTACAACAGAGAGCAACAGAGGCAAAGCAATGTATTTGCAAGGAAATGTGTATATTGCCACCCTCCTCATCATTTTTCAAGCTCAAAGAAAGTGTGGCACTTGGCTCTCAAGCCATCAACCAAGCATTTTCATGCATGACGGCCAAAGGACCAAACTTGTACAGGCCTAATGAATGCACACATAATATTCAAATGGCCACCACCCTGTCATGCATGATCAAGGGTGACGGCGACCAAGAAATGTGACACGTTTCATCACTTTGAGTATGAAACGTCCCACATTTCTTATGTTTGGATTAACGTCCAATCCAAACACATGCAATGCAACACACATGCTTATCTTGCTCAAGTTTTACTTGATTCAATTTTGTTTACACATTTTACATTATCGATTAAGCCTTTAACCGATTAAGTCCAATGTGAAAGTCCTCTAATGAGAGAAGGGCCAACCAAAGGATGGTTTAAAACATGAGAGAGATCATGCCTTTGACTAGTAGAAACCCTGAAAAAAGAGTTAAAGCCATTGAGCATAAGCTCTATCTCACGCTTAAACACAATCAAAAGTTTAACCAATCCTCAAAACAAATGCAAAAATGAAGAAATGAGGGAGGTTACATATTTTTCAGTGCTGAAATGGCATGAAAAATAGTGCTAAAACATGCAAGCAACACATGCACAACATGTTAAAGGCCAAAACCATTGAAACTAGTGAAGAGCACTACAGAAGAGACATGCAATATCAAGCCCAAATGATCAAACCAGCTCTAGATAGAGCTTACACATGCCAAATCAGTGGCTAAAACATGTTGAGATAGAAGCACAAAATGCAAGAAAAACATGCTCATGTATTGGCTCACAAACAAGGCTCAAAGCATAACTCTCAAAATCAATGAAAGAGTGGAATATATGAGAGTGTAACAGAGATACATGCACTGAAATCACATGCTAAATGATGCTATATCATGCAATCATCACAAACAAAGCATGTTAGAGGCCTTAAAACACAAAGCTATTGAAGGCACATTACACTATAGCTATACAAAGCAAACCTCATATGACCAAGGAGGCTCAAAACAGAGCTAAAGCATGCTAAATCAGTAGCCAAAACAAGCTGAGACCAAGGCATAAAAGAGTAGAAAATCATGCTCACATGCTAGGCCATCTACACATGCAAACAAGACACAGGGAGGGGAGGCCACCCCCTCCTATTTTGGACCTCAAAACCAACTTTTTACTACTAAAATTCCCCTGGAATTCAGTGGTTAAAAGGGTAAGAAAAAGGGGGTTTCAAAAGCTTTGAAAGATGGGTCAAAAGGCTTTACAAGCCAAAGAGCAAAGGGAGGAAACCACCCCCTAACTAAACAAGACTCATACCATCATTTTGAAGTCTTAAAAACAGAGTTTTCTAGAGGTTAAAACCAGCCTCAAAGTAGCATGTAAAGGTGGTCAAACAAGTAACTAAAGCAAAGCTTAAAAGGGACAAGTCCTTACCCTTGAAGCATAGCAACAAAACAGCAAAGATTCTGAGGCAAAACCAAGCTTAAGACCTCAAACCAAGCTTTAAGGAACCTCAGCTCCAAGGTCAAGGTGTTTGGCTAAGGGTGCTAGTGCAAATATGTAGAAAAAACTCATTTTCAAGCACTAAATAGGAAGAGGGAGAGGATTCTAGAGAGAGAGAGTGAAATTTTGCTCACAAATTTTCTGAACCCCCAAAATGGGGGAGAGACCTCCCCTTATATAGAAATACAAGCAAAAAGGTTGTTTCCATCCCTCCATACGTATGGAGGATACACTCAGTGATCAACAACTGACACATAAAATATCTGAAAAATGAGAAAAATGGTCGTCGGCCATCAGTAGTCACCGACCGGCCACACATGTAGCCGATCGGCCACCACTGATGGCCGGCAGGCACAGCCATGGCCGATGGACACTGGAGATGGCCGACAAGCCACCCTCTCCTCCAAATTCAAAACAACAAGTTCTTGGTCCACAACCAAGCACAAAACAGACAAGTTGAGAGGCTCCAAGGCAAGGCGCTCAGCCGAGACCTTCAGAGACTCAAAACAAACACTAGCATGCACAATCATCTGGTGTTCAAATGATGACATCCAAGTCTTGAGGATGGTCAAAAATGGGGTGTCCACACCACTTGAAAAAGTGATCTCATATGTACATTCATCAATATATCACAATTTAAGCAATTAGCCTTCATACACAGGCATTTAAATAGGCGTATCACTTAAGCACTTAACCTCATGGTATATATGCTAGACATGGCAACAATCACACACATGAGATATGCTAAAACAGTAAATGCTCGCCTAGTACTCCAAGGCAAGCCAAAGGAAAAGAGTTAGAAAAATGCATGCTCTAACTATGTAAATGAATAATGTAACACATGCAATATGCAATTAATAGGCTCGGCTACTAATTATGACATGTGAATCAACTTGATAGCATGCGTTTTGAGCATGTTTTCAAAAAAGTAAATAACGACAATGCTTGTTAGAATGATGTGCCAAGCCTAATGCATGCAAGACAAATGAATGCTAATCATGGAAAATGCTAAAAGAAACATGATGCTCTATGCTATCCATCATAAGCGGGAAAATAAAAAGAAGAAAGACGTGGGGTTGAAAAACATACACTCATTATTACAATTTGCCCTCGCACAGGAGGGTCTGAATAAAGGCCCTAACTAATTACTAAGAATTAATTAACTATTACAAACCAAATGAAATAAATTAATTATACTAGCTAATTAGTACAAATTGGCCCTCGCACAAGAGGATCCAAATAAATGAATTAGGTAAGCTACTTAACTAACTATTACAATGCCGAATTAACTAACTATTCGATCTAATTAGACAATTACAACACAAAATTAATTACTATAACTAATTAATTACAACACAAATATACTATTACAAAGGACTAACTAAGTAGTTACACTAGAGAATTAATTAAGCCAAGTAATTAAGTACTCTAACTAATCAGCCCCGAGAAGTAAGGAATATTCATGCATAAAGGCGGTTTCCATCCGAAAATGCCTCTGTTTTGCTACCAAAAGGATTCTATTTTGCAGTTAGAAAATTGTACTGTTTTCACCTCAGCCTCTGCTCTATTCTGTAGGAAAAAAGGATAGTGCTTGGCTGAAAAAGGTGGCCGGCCGGCCAGAAGTGGTGGACGACCATACAGAAAAAGTGGCCGGCCAGCCATTAATTTATGGTGCTACCTTGCTGTAACAGATAACAAACAGAGCACAAATAGAGCATTTTCAGGGGATGTCTGTCCACCCTGCCTCTCCTTGTCATCAGACAAATCAAAGGAGGAGTAGGCTCGATTCGCAAGCCATTAATCGGCGCAAATTCATTGTGTGATGACTTATAAACCAAGAGATACAATTTCAATAAATGCACAATGAAAGATCCATGAACCTCTTCCCTATCATGATATTGATCAAGGGAAATGGTTGACATTGATTCTTGAACCGTTTTCATCACTAACACTTATGAAATGACTCAAAACTCAATGGGTTCAATTAACGTCCGATTGAATCCAAACCATTTTATTATCTTGCTCCATTTTATTTCAATTTTAATACCTCTTTTAATTACCTTTGCATCCTTAAGCTTTTTAGTCCAATAATGAAGATTAAGTCCACTAATGGAAAGAAGTGTCAAACAAAGGGTTGTTTTGGGCATGAGAGAGATGTCATGTTGTTGGTAATGAACCTCCGAAGAGATTAAACCATTAAGCACAACAAACACTATCTCAAGCTTAAACAAACAATCGGTTTGAAACGACTCTCAAAGCAAGAAGAAGCCAAGAAATGAGAGAAGTACAGAGATGATTAGCGATGAACACAAGTATGGAAAGCTTGAAATAAATGCTATCAACTCAAATAAGTTGATGTCTAATGCCTAAAACACCAAACCTATGAGGACCATTACATTAGAAGCATGCAATACAAAGCATAAATGATATGAACAACTTAAAAAAGTCCTAAAATAGGCTAAAAAAGCACTGAAATTAAGGTAAAAACATCTACAAAAGCAAGCTAAAATAATGGAACAATTAAGCACTGAAATTAAGGTAAAAACATCTACAAAAGCAAGCTAAAATAATGGAACAATTAAGTTAGTAAACAAACCAAATGAGAGGAGGCTAACTCCTCCATTTTTGGGACTTCAAAAACCACATTTTAGCCTTTGAAAACCTCTAAAAATCAGTGGTAAAAAGGTAAAAGAAAAATAATAAAAAGGTGGGAAACAAAGGTAAAGGCCTAGGAAGCAAGGTTCAAAGAAGGGTGGTCAACCCCTCTACCTTTAATGGCCTTGAGCCACAAGTTTCAGCCCATAAACACATGTGAAAAATGGACTCAAAACAGTAAGAAAAGATAGTGAACAAATAGAGGAAAGAAGATAGGAATTATACCTCTTGAAGAGGAGTAACCCTTTGAATTACAAACCACCAATTTTACACCCTCAAGAGCTAAAATGCAAGCTCAAACAACTCAACAAAGAACCCTCAAGGTTTGGTTTAGACTGTCTAGGCAAAGGGTATAGAAGTTGCAAGAGAGAGAGAGAAATGTAGATAGAGAAATATTTTTCAAAACTTTGCTCTACAAAATTTTTCTAACCCTAATTTTTGAAAGGGAGTCATTTCTACATAGAAATATATGAGACTATCTCGAAAATATCCATACAGACACAGTTGGTGCAGCGCATGCATCTGGGGAGACAGCTGGCAAAAAGATCTGGTTTTTTACACAAGTGGCCGACAGGCCACTAATACGGGGCGGCCGTCTACTAATAGTGGCCAGCAGGCCACTAGTGGGTCTGTAGGTCCCTGGATGATCAGGCTTAAAAAACTACTGTTTTAGTCTAAAAACAAGGCACAAGGTTTGTAGGTTTCTGAGGCTCAAAACTGAGGTTTCCTGCTTGAGGAAATCTGGCATTTGGACAAGCGTGTAAATTCATCATTCGGTGATCAATCAGTGGCACCCAAGTCTTAGGACGATCAAAAATGGGGTGTCTACACCTACCATTTCCAAAGAGAGATGCATAGGTTTCAGTACCAGGTATGACATACTGGTGTGTTTGAGTGTGTTACTTATCTCCACAACAAAAAGATAGATTAAAATACACTAATATAAATTTTTAAACTACAACAACAAATACTAGTGGTCCAAGGCAGACCTGCTAAGATCCCACACCATAAGCCTCCTCCCAAGACAAGAAGTTGATATGGTCTCATTCTTTGGATTCCACCCAACTTGAAAAACCTTCTTCCTGTTGTAAAAAAATAAAAATCGAGTTCCACATGATATATATTAATAGATGCTTTCACGGACGCACAAACAGTTAAAGAAACCTAATATAGTCTTAATAACAAAGACAAAGAAATTGTCGGAGCCAGAAAATAATATATATCAACTTATTGGGCTAACCCAAACGAGGCCTGCCAAGGGGCCAACTATTGGGCTTATTCGGCCCACCCTCGTCTATAAAAGGAAGGGACCTCATAACATACAGGTATGATCTTTTCTCTGCACTCCAGAGGCAACATTCATTACTATCTATACTTTTCATTTATGGATTCAAACTTCATCATCAGAGTGTCCCCGACCAGAAACCCCGGTTGGGTGGCATCAACAATGTTTATCTCTTGCAGGTTCAAGAAACTATCTTTGTTGAATCTCACCAACAACATCCATGTGAGAGGATATTTCATGGTCTCACAATTGGCACCATCTGTGGGAACGACTGAATGAGATCAACAAAGAACATAACAACATATTGCTATAAGAAAACATATATTGGTTGCATTGAGGTTAGTGCACTTTCTACAAAAGCAAAATCAATCCCAAGTAATATGACCCACGGTTGGGTCTCTTTAATTCTGCTCCAACTTGATTCTGTATCTATAGTATTCTTGATCAATTTTGTGGTGGGTTGTTGTTGGAATATCATTAGCAAAAACAACAAAGTATTCTTATCAATTGTTGCCCCAATTATAGCTTTTTTATACATTTAAATGCAGTGCTCCTAAATTTACTTGAGCATTTTCACTTTCTCTCTCTAAAATTGGGTTTCCCATTTTTGTGTATGGAAGTTTCTTTTCGGCATTATACAAATGGTTGCTCGGCCAAACTCACTTCTAGAAATTTTTTATTTATTTCTTCACAAGAGTTTATTTAAAATTGATTCTTGCTAATATACATGTTATTGAATTAAGGAGTTATGTTTTGCGGCTCCCTAACTAAGAAACAAATGGCTCACGTCTTTCCTTAATAAATTTTTGTATCTATGTTGTTTCAGCAACCATACCCACTGTTGGAATTATTCGGCACATTATTGGCCACCAAAATTTCTGAACCCAAGCAACCATTATTTGGCACATTATTGGCAACCAAAATCTAAGCCAAAATAATCATTATTCGGCATAGTATTGGCGCATATTGGGCACATTATTGCACCTTATTCAGTAACTTTTATTCGGCATATTATTGACAAGGAGTTCAGCAACTTATTGGTTTATTCGGCAATTTTTATTTACATGTTATCTACATTAATTATACATGTTATCAACTCGGCTTCGACAACTTATTCAGCTTGTTCAGCAACTTGCTCGGCATATTAGCAACTCTGCAAATCATTACCGTTGCAATTCGGCATATCATTCTACATTATCAACTCGGCTTCGAAATATTATTCGGCTTCAGCATTGCTTATCAACTTTGAATTATACATTAAATATCATCACATTGCTATCCTCTGCAATTCAGCGTGTCATATTATCAACTTGGCTTCGGAAATATTATTTGGATTCGGCAATTTATTCTGCAAAATTACTCCGCAACATTTCTTATTCGGCACATTCTTTGACTACAGTTTACAATATTCTTCCGCAACAATATTCGACAACGTTGTAACTTAGTCGACACTAATATCTCAACATAGAATTAACATCTCGGCTTGCCAAAATCCACATTTGAACATACCACAAGACTCGTATCGGCTCAAAGAGTCCAAACCCACCAACCCAAGGAGCCAAGAAACAACCCAAGTCTGCCGAAAGATGTGAAACGGATCACACGTACAGAGAATTGAAATTTCAAAAGCTGTCAAACTCAAGTTTTGACCATAACAATGTGAAGTACTCATTGAGACGAGTCCAACGCAACAAACCGCATCAAAATCGGAGCTAAAACAAAGTCGTAAGAGCCAATTGAAATTTGCCCAAAAAATCACATATTCTGCCGAAGAAGACGACTAGAGTCTGCATGGAAAACAAAAGAAATTATTCGGTGCATCGTGGCTAAGCTACATCCCGTTGTTTTGATATAAAGACGGTAGCTGAACAAAAATTAGTTCAAATATATAATTTGCGCAAACTAAACACAAGGCTTTGTCGTGGCACAGTGGTTTGAGCATTGTTTATTCCTTGTTAGGGCACGCGTTCAACTCTCACAGGCAACGATTTCACTTATATTTTTTGCATATGGCATCATATTGAGGAAAATTATCCAGTGATTCGCAGAGCAAAAGTCCCAATCAATCTAAGCCGTTAGATCCATTTTGGCTACAATTACGCCATCACGAGTCTGATCACAGCGATCCAACAGTCCTTTCCAGCTATTTGACGCATTCTAGATCCATCCATAAGGTCAGAATTTGCAAATTCAGCTCAAAAAAAATAAATAAATAATAATAATTGCAAATTTTATTCAAAAATTGAGCGTCATGGCTCACTTCGCATATCACCAAGCACCCTACTTTGTCTCGGCTTCATTCCGATATCGCCACAGCACCAGATAGGGGCACAGAATCCGTTTCAAATTGTTATCGGCCTACTCAGCAATTTTGGCCCAAGTCAATTTTATTCCTTCCGAATAACAAATCTTATTCAAAAGCAATGGGGCAAATATACGTTGGACAAGAAACTCAACTTCAAAAAATTGGAAATATACGTTGGACAAGAAACTCAACTTCAATAAATTGGCAACCATTGCGAACCAAGTTCTTAGCAAATCCAACTCTGAACAGATGCCGACACACCACGAAGCTATGAAAAATCGCCAACTAAAAGATCAGCACAATCACCGACCCAAGTGTAGCCGACAAACTTTTTGGCAAAATCACATTATATATGAAACGGACACCGATGTTTTGACACTAGTTACTTGGCAGTGCATCAATTTTACTTAGCAAGATTATTCGGCACCATTATTAATTCAACATTATGTATGATCATTATTCGGCTGTGTATCAACTTTCTTCGGCTAAACAACATTATTGGTCAACTTTATGCATTATCAAACTTTATGCAGCAACATTGGCCACAGTATTCGGCAACTTTATTCGTCTAACAACATTATTTGGCAAAACAATTGCCCACTGAGACATCCATCAATTTTCCGCTTTCCAATTGGGCACATCAGTCGATCACCATCTCGGCACCTTTGATATGCTTGCATACTCGGCCAACTTGGTACAAACATTACAACGACATTTACTTGAGTTACACACTCCCGCTCCTTTTCACACCGCTCCAAGCAAGCACCAGTTTTGGGGCAATACATTACACACTTGGTAGTCGGCTGCTAGCACTTGGCAGTCAGCAATTCACATTTGGCAGTCGGCAGTTCGCATATTTTTGTGCTCCATCATTTTACCAAAACCGAATCTTCCCTGCAACATAGGGCAATGGGAATCTGCATTCCTTCCAACTAACACCTGTCATTCGAAAGCAATAGGGCAAGTCTACCTTGGACTAAACGTAAACTAAGCAAAACACAAACCAAGCAACTCGGCAATTAAATAGTTGGCCCAATATCTACTTGGCAATTCCTTACAAGCAGAGCAATATTATTTGTGATTAACACAAAATGAAAACCGAACAACTCGACAATTAAATAGTCGGCCCAATATCTACTTCGCAATTCCTTACAAGCAGAGCAATATTATTTGTGATTAACACATCTACCTCATTCGGTATAGACCATCACTTACACAGGATGCATTATTCAAAATCCTTGCAATATTAGCACTTGATCTCCACTTAAAATTAACATAAGTCTTCGAGTACAACGTAATCTTCACACTCGGCATGGAGCGCCATCAGCAAAGGCCTACACCCATGCCCGGGGGTAATAATACCGCAGGTCTACACCTTCGCCCGAGGGTAATAATACCATAGGCCTACACCCATGCCCGGGGGTTAGAATACCGCGGCCTACACCCTCACCCAGGGGTTATAATACCGCAGGTCTACACCCTTACCCAGGGGTAATAATACCGTGGTCCATCTTTTGGCTGATAAATCTACCTTATTTAATCTGCCTTCTTGGGTTCAGGTAATCATTTCCGTGCTCGGCATATAGAAATATTTTTAGCTGGGCACAAAAGTCCATATTTGGAAGCAATCTTTGCACTCGGCAATATACCACACCCTTGCCCAGGGTTATAATACCGTGGCCCACCATTATAGAGATAGTATTACTCATTGGGCTTTAGCTCACTTCTCTCCTTTATATAAATATATTTGTACATACATTCATACATACATGCATTCATCTAGCCACTCATTCATTTATGTTATTTATTTATCAAATGTATTCTTTGTCAAAGGACCTAACATCTATTTGAATAGCATAACTCGGCAATAAAAACTCTCATTCCTTCTACCAAAGATAATGAAAGTTTTGGGGCAATTGTGGGAGCCAGAAAATAATATATATCAACTTATTGGGCTAACCCAAACAAGACCTGCCAAGGGGCTAACTATTGGGCTTATTCGGCCCACCCCCGTCTATAAAAGGAAGGGACCTCATAACATACAGGTATGATCTTTTCTCTGCACTCCAGAGGCAACATTCATTACTATCTATACTTTTTATTTATGGATTCTAACTTCATCATCGGAGTGTCCCCGCCGGAAACCCCAGTTGGGTGGCATCAACCATGTTTATCTCTTGCAGGTCCAAGAAACTATCTTTGTTAAATCTCACCAACAGCATCCATATGAGAGGATATTTCATGGTCTCATAAAAATAATTAAATCTACAAGAGCTCCAAAGGTACATAATGCATAAAGTAAAATACCAAGGAGCGAGCTCTCACTCGTGACAGTTGAAGGTGTGGAGAGCAGTAAAGAGCTTGCGCAGATCAAATAACTTTGCAGTCTTATCTGTAGACCCCGTTGCCACACCCAATTCATTAAAGGGATTGAAAGCTAAGCAATTAACCTAAAATCAACAAGTGAAAAGTAATTTAAGTCCTATCCAAAATGTAGCAACCTCCTAGGGCAACCATTTAATATTAAGAGCAACCACAATAATACATAGCAAAAAAAAAAACTATTAGAAGGTAATATAAGCAGCAGTTTACATTTTAGAGATTCACTCAAAGTTGAGAAAAGTATCTACAAGCCAATCTAGCCCAAGCAAATTATGATAGATGTCTAAAAATGATAGAATTGGTATCTATTTGTGATTTGAAAAGAACACTCTCCTCCCAACATATTTGTGTCAGCAATCGAGAGCACAAAGAGAACCAAAAAAGGTCTGGGCCCCAGTAAATAAGCAATGGCAAAGAAAACTAGAAAATAGCAAGTCAAGCCTCTGATCTTCATTTGATGTGTTTAAGCCCTTCCATATTGGCAACTCTTGAATTTTCATATTTTTAATTTATGAAATTAAAACAAGCATCTATTCATGCAATAAATTAATCTACTAATTGACAACCATTTGATGGTGGATCACAATCATTTTCTAGATGTGGCCCCCAGCATAGCAGATTGTGTAGAACCCTAAACCAATCCCTCAAACATGTCAGGCTTGCAAATTCTGAAATTCTAGACTCAAAATCCAAAACAAAGGCATGTATTTCCTTTTTGATAAATGGGAGAAACCATGGACAAGAAAATGCGACTAAGTTACTTGTTTTTAATTCACACCTGACCATGGCCTAAAACACATCCCAAATATGATCAAGTTACAAAACTGATGTAAAGAATCGTATCTCTATCTTTATACTTGACAACATATTGTTGTTGTACATCAAAATTACCACCAACCATCAACAAAAACCTTACCAATTTCAACTTTGATTTACAAAACATGTATCATTATCACCCGAAGACCCTCATTCACAATGAAAACCTATATCTATAAAATTCCACTAATAATAATCATAATCATAAATATATACACACAAAAGGGGCATAAAAAAATAGAGAACTCACCAGAAATTTCAAGAGGGTTTTGATTTTACTCAATGGTGGTTCAGAGTTGTGATGAAGAAAATGAAGCAAGGCTTCGTTTCAGAATCAGAAGGCAAGGAGAAAAGACTCTTCGTTTCAGAAACAGAAGGTAAGGAGAAGACTTGTGCTGTTTGTGAAATTCAATCTAGGAATGGAAAGAGTTGTGCTCTCAATCGTAGTAGAATAGGGAAGAATTTGGAAATAGTATTTTATATAAAAATCAAATTGAAATATTTTATACAATCACACCTATTTAGGGAGTGTGATTAAAAAAGATATATATATAATCACACTTATTTAAAAAGTGTGATTAAAAATAAATATTATTAAATATTATTGTAGTAGTATATATATAATCACACTTTAATTAGAATGTGTGATTAAAATATCAATCTAATTTTTTTTATCACACTTCCAATAAAAGTGAGATATTTTCATATGTCAAAGTGTGATCTTTAACTATTTTTGTAGTAGTGCTTACAGCCTTTTAAACCAAATGATTTTTTTCTAAAGTTACTTTATAAAATTTATTTAAAGGTATAGGCTGATTTTTCACTCTAATAAATGAATGAAATGGAATCATATAACTCTGCAAAGCATAATTTGGATTGGTTGTTAAATTATTATCTAAATTCATAATTCAAACAGAATGTATTAATTTTTCTGAATATATGATGACGCTAACCCGATTGTAGCCTTCTTCTTTCTTCAACTTCCTATCATATGTTGCCCAAATAGAATGACGCTAACCCAAGTGTAGCCTTCTTCTTTCTTCAACTTCCTATCATATGTTGCCCAAATAGAATGATCCCTTGACATTAGGCTAAAGTTTTCAACAACTTTTTGGCCATATTACTTTAGGCAGACATCACTTTCAAATTAAATAAAAAAAATTTAAAATATATAATTTGATATTTAGTTAAGAAAATTATGATATAGATGTAGTACCCCTATATAAGGGACTATTGAATTTCAAAATGAAGTAAAAAATAAATGGAAGACTAAGGAGAAATTTGGACTAATTAGTTGTATTGTAAAATTGATAGGATTTTATCAATTTGTACTCATAATTGCATGTCAATCCAGACATAAAATAAGATATATAATCTAAAAAAATTAATAATTTTAAAACTTGCTATTCTAAATATGTTAATCCCATCTAATTTAATCCGTAAAAACACATGAGCTATGAGTGTACCTCATCAATCAGGCTATATGGCCCTAGTCTTTGCTTTTTGTAGACTGCACAATATATCTTGTCCATGCAACTTTATTGTGATAACCCTACTCTATGTTATGCTAATTAATCTTAATTATGCTTATGATTATGAGCTTGATATGATTTTGAGTGCTAATTATATGATTATATGTGGTTTTGAATTTCTATATGTTCAACGTAGGAAAATCTATTTGATTTTTTGTAATAAAATTTAAATTGAAGACCATAGAAGTGTCAAAAATCAAAATTGACTGCATTATTGCGATTAGCCTAATTTTTAGAACCTACAGTGAGATTTAATTAAAAATGATTCGGATCAAAATAATTAGATTCACTATGATTGAATTAAAGCACAATTACTTAGCCTTAATCAACTTGATTAGGCAAGCCTATATGTAGGCCTATATACACTTAAGTTATGTCCTTGAGCTCATTTTCTTTCAATTTGGCTAAGATTACACTCCAGAGAGAGAGAGTGTGTGCAGAATTTAGAGAGAGAAGGGGGTCATCCTTGAAGATTTTGCTAGAGAATTCAAGAATTATGAGAGTTAGCTCAAGAACTAGCTAAAGTTTGAAAGGTTAAAGCCTCTAGGTGAGTAATTGAACTCACATTCATGAGTTTAAATTCATAGCCAAGTAAATTCAAAGAGGATATGAAGTTAAGAACAAGATTTGAGTTGGAAATGATGAAATTGAGATTAATATGTACATAAATGTAACAAATTGTTATGAATCTCCATGTTTGTGTATAAGACATGTTAAACAAGTTGAATTGGTAGTCATTTGAGACATGCATCCATGAATAATGAGATTATGAGGCTTAATTACATGTTTTGAAGATAATGAATTCATGTAAGGTCATACATGCATGAGTCTCAAAGTTATGAACATGGAATTGAATGATTTGAACTTGATTTTGGAAATTGGTCCATGATTTCGAATAATTGGTTTTAAAATTTGAAGTATTTCCATGTCATATAATGTTTTCCATGTTTTTGTACCAAAAATGTGAGTTTTGAGCTTTGGAATCAAGTTTGAACTTCAAACACAATTCTGGAAATTCCAGAATTCAGCATGTCCGCTCAAGCGAGGAAAGCGTCGCTCGAGCGTAAAATCCTAGCTCCCAGAAGTTTTGCAGACATTGGTGTCCGCTCGAGCGAGAAAAGTTACGCTCGAGCGCCCACACACACGTTTTGACTCTTGGCTCGAGCGATTAAAGTCACCCTCAAGCGCAAAAATGAGGCAACCAGTACTTTTGCAGGCCAAAAGGGTCCGCTCAAGCGAGAAAATCTGCGCTCGAGCAAAGCGTCCTGTTTCAAAAATTTTGAAAAGTTGCTTTATGTTTCGTTTTCCGTTCTCTTTCATTTCTAAGCACTCTTAGACATGCATTGAACATTGTAAATGACTTAAAGGACATGAAAGAAGTCTAAGACTGTTAAGCAAACTAAAGAACAAATTAAATGGTATTATGACCTAACGTGTTGTGAATCATGTAGGATCAAGTACAAGGATGAATCAAGCACCGGAACACTGTGAGTAATATCTTAGCAAAGATATTTTTGTATACGCATTATTTTCTA
Source organism: Camellia sinensis (assembly GCF_004153795.1). Lineage (NCBI taxonomy): Eukaryota > Viridiplantae > Streptophyta > Magnoliopsida > Ericales > Theaceae > Camellia > Camellia sinensis. The sequence goes on from NW_021026114.1 coordinate 2,033,580, forward strand.
AACGATGCCTATGTGGTAAGGTTCTAAACCTTTAAATTGATAATATGAACGAGCATTCTAATCACTCATTTTGGAATGAGATATACAAAGCTATCAATGTATGAGTACGAAATGGGCCTAAGGCCGTTCAATATATTCAATGAGGATGTGAATTGGGCCTAAGGCCGTTCTGTATGATTTTTAAATGGGCCGAAGGCCATTCGGGATAAGAAAAAGATATGGACCTAAGGTCGTTCTAGATACAAGAATGGATATGATCATAGATTTGAATGTGCGCACACAATAAATGTGTATATGAATTGGACCTAAGGTCATTCTGTAAGTATTTGACCCAAAGTCGTTCTGTAAGTATTGGACCTAAGGTCATTCAGTGTGTAATGGACCCAAGGTCTGTGACGCTCCGAATCTACACTATTGGTTGCAATCAAGGGAAAGTCACTAATGAGTCCTATGGTCAATAACCAAGTAAGATCCCAGATCGCCGGAGGAGTCAAATTAGCCTCCCTTCTAAGTCCAGCTTTCTTAGGCAGCGCATTACCTTTTTGACAGATCTTAAGAGGCATTGACACAAGATCTCACAAGCAACGTTAGGGGTTATATTGGTGTTAGAACACATTTACATAATAACCACGAATATCCTTAATTACAAAAGCTCGTTCCATTACATTACATCCCAAAAGAAAATTTAAATCTTCATATGAGCCTTACAAAATATCAAAAGAGAAATTTCTAACTTTTCTAAGATAGCCAAAAGTCTTCGAAGGTTTCTGGCTCTTCGTCCCCAGCTATAAGCTCCTCTTCGGCACCTAGCATAATACGCTGTGTGCTTTGAATGCTCAATAAACGCACACACACACCATCTCGTTTTCCCAGTCCAATACACAATCACAATATGACAAGAAGTAATGAAGCATGATATTCAACTAAACAACAAAGGGTTATAAAGTTAGACGTTAGTAAACTAGAAATCTCCCAAAGAGATTTCGTCCTCCCAATCACAAGAATCGGACGCGGATTATTCGGTATGCCCCCTCTTTTGCTGCTTTGTTGCAGACCTTACCTCGGATGCCTACCAACGGTTATGTACCACGTAGCGCCAACCGCAGGGCCTCAAAAGAGACGGTAATAATGGGCCTTGCCCAAATCCCTCCTCACACCAAATACCTATGGTCCGAATACAACTTCTCTGTTCAAGAGTTCCGAAAACCACTTGCACAAGACTTTAACTTCCAAATAGGGAACGCATCCCAACAATCCATACATAACACATTATCATCTCTTCATTATTCAAGTGATCGAAAACCCAATACCATCCCAATTAAGTTTTCCGTTGAGTTAAATGTTTTAAATTAAGGTTAGACCAACTTAAGAAGATAGTAATATTCACGTAAGCATGCATCATAAAAATGAAGAAGATAAGGAACATAACCATAACACATGCAATATCATACCAAGACATGATCATAAACTAATAAGCATATTCATGAACACAAGAGTATAAAACACCAATGCAAAACTAAATTTCTAGATTCAGTACCATTTAAAGATTAAAATAAAAAAGGCTATTTTAGATTTTTACCGAACCCGGCCTTCCTATGGTTCGTAGAGAATTTAATCTAGTTTCCAGAACATATTTCGGAAATGGGATAGCTTTTCTAGATTTTTAGTTATTTAAGAAACACTCCAGCGCTGTCCAGATTCGTCGACCGTTACGAAAATTTGATTTTCTTACAAATCGCTCACTTTTTTTCCATGAAACCAATTTTTCTTGAAAACTAACTTCTTAAGGAATATTTTGGTATAAAAATGAGGTCCAGAATATTTATCTACATTTTTCTAGAATTTTTGAAAGTTAGCTGTAAAAACAGATTTTTAATGCATAATACTCAAAAGCAAGAGGATTTGTGAGAAGAGAGATCCACTAAGGGAAAATTTTCTTCATTTATTTTGTATGATGAAAACATTCTAAATAATAGATATTAGACTCAGAAATTTATCTTGAAGGTGTGCCTTTGGAAAGTTTGAGAAATTGATATGAAAAAGATAGTTTTGTACCGATTAAGGGAAACTAGAAGAATAGTAGAATCATGGCTCAACTCTTTTCATTTTTAACACAAGGAAATCATTAATACATCTGAAAACAATGTTTAGAACCCTTAAGAGCATGTATTTGAAAAAGGAAAATGAAAGAGAGAGTTGTGTTGTGGCTTACTTGCTAGACTAGGCCAAGTTGAACAAGATTGCTCTCATCTTTCTTCCTCTCCCGCTCAAGATTTTTCTCTTGCTCTCCTTTCTCTCCTGTAGGCCGAATGTGGGTGTGTGTGTGTGTGTGTGTGTTGTTTGTGTATGCTATTCTAAATGGGTGGTTGTATATATAGGCAAATTTGGTGTGAAAAGACACGAAGGCCCATTAGTTGGAATTGGATTGAAAAGTTTGGATTTACTTGGATTCTAATGGAATAGGGAGTGATTAGGGGACTTAATGATGTGATTAGACATGATTTAGTTAGTCTCTAGTTGGAATGGAACTAGGTTGGGGACACAATCCCTAGATTTAGGGGTACTTGGTACTTTTGCTTCTAGATTGCTATGATTACAAGCTTTGAAAATTGATCTCTCACACTCTCCTAGGTTGGCCGGCCATGGGGAAGGGAAATGGGGTATATTTTATTCAATATATGAGTACTATGAATATATTCCCAATGTATATATATATATATATCTACAAATTGATTTGGTGGTACTATAGTATAAAAAGTACATGTACTAGTTTGGGGCAAATCTTGAAATTAATAAAAGAAGTGAGGGCTTGGAATTAAACTCATGTATTGGAACCTTATTTATGTAGAATTAAATTAAATTAAGCTAAGGAATCTAATTCGGCTAGGATATTCCTTTTCCGATAAAAATTAAAAATGCTAACCGGCAAGATTCAAAATAATTTAAGAAACTGAAGGGCTTTTAAGGAAATAATTCAAACATAAGGGTTTTTAAAGAAAATATATTTTTCAGGGGCTTCACAAGGTCATTTAATATGTAAGTTGGACCCGAGGTCGTTTTGCCTATGATGGACCCGAGGTCGTTCAGTATGTTATATGGACCCAAGGTCATTTTGTACTTGAGATATGATGTAAAGGGCCTGAGGTCGCTTTGCTTTAACATCGAGCACTAAGCGTAAGGATGAACTGTGATTATAAGAATCTTGTTCATGAACTCCTTTGTTTTTGGTATTATTTACAGGGCGTTAGTTCACTGTTTATATTTATGTATATAGGTGAGCAGCAGGATGTCCAACCCCAGTCCCAGTTTGCAATGAGAAACCAAGTTTTGAGAGATCAACCAAGGTTGCCTCCTATAAGGGGCCTTACTTTTGATTTACTCGCCATTTGATCTTTTACTTTTGGTCTTTTGTGATCATGTATGACCAGCCCCGTGTATAACCTTGGTTTTTGTTAATACTGGCTTTGAATGATCCTAGACGTAAGTATTACATACTTGATATGAATATTCATATGGTGTGAGTTATTACATGAATATGAGAATGTTTTGGTTAAGTTATGTATGCACAGCTCATTGGACAATCTTTGTAAATTTTGCTTCCGCAATTTTGGCCCCCTATTATTAAATATGACTCAATTTCTGACTGGAGCCGCTAGTAATCTCGTGAATACTGCCCGGTTATGATTCTAATCCATATGGGCGGGTTTGGGTCATGACATTTATAATTGTTGAAACTGATCTTAGTGCATACGTGTCTCGTGCTCAAAATTTCACCTCCCACATAATGTTAAAAAAAGAAAAAGAAAAAAAGTAATTAATTAAATTAAATTAAATAGAAAAATTGAAAGGTTTTGAAACAGTGGAAGGAAACCAAACAATTTGGTACAACATACAGCCCAAGCACGTCATCTGATCCATCTAAGCATGATTGGGTTCGGCCGATGAGCAACCCAGATCGAACTCATCATTGGGCCCAAAACCATTGTCCCAATATAGCCCAACCCAGACAAGTATTAGATTGGAATGGGCCGTTTTCAAGTTGGACTGGTTTCTGAAAACCGTAACCAAATTGTGGATGTTATCTGCATCAACTTGACCGAATATATTAGTATTTTCCAATTCAGCTGTGATTGGAATAATAAATAAATGAGTTCATTACTCACATCTCGTGTTATAATATGTTTATAAAAATTAATAATTAGTGACAATTTTTAAAATTTGCCATCAAAGAATTACAATTAGTGTCATTTTTTATAACAATTTTCTAAATCTATCGTTAAAAAATAATTAGTGTCTTTGGTTTGAGTTTTTTAGATTAAGTTTTTTGAAAATTGACTTTTTTGGTTTTCGTGTTTTTTTGTTTTTAGTGAATATTTTTTAAATTTTAAACTTTTTTTTTTACTTTTTAGATGCACATTACTTAGATATATCTAAAAAGTAAAAAATTTGTGAAAAATATTTTAAAAAATTAATAAATACATAAAAATACAAAAAATATACTGAATTCTTATATTTTTTATATTTTTGGTATTTTGTGAATTTTTAAAAGATTTTTTTTACAATTTTTTTACTTTTTAGGTGTATTTATGTTAGGATTATCTAAAAAGTAAAAAAATTACTTAAAATATTAAAAAAATTCAGTAAAAACAAAAAAACACAAAAAATAAGAAAGTAAAATTTTCTAAAAAATATTTTTTGAAATGTGAAAACAAGGAATTTTTTTTTTTTATAAAAACACTCCCAAGAAATGAAAAAAAAAATTAGAATTTTATGGTAACGATTAGAAAGTAAATAAAACTTTTCAGTGCATCAAAAAGTGAAAAAGACTTATTGATACACGTATCTTCTTAAATGTACTTTTCAGTCATTCTCCCCCCAAAATTCACAAATAAGATATGAATGAGAGGGAAAGGTGCCAGATTCATGTAGGGGAGTTTACATGTGGGGCTCACTTTTTTATTTCACATACATGTGAAAATCTTCTCTTGACTTAGGCTTTTTCTTCCTAGATTGAATAAAAATAAAAAAATTCATACAAATATTTGTATAAAATAATGTGGCTCAAACAAAACACAGTGAAGATACTTTCTATCTACAAAATTATTGTCATATTGTTCTTGTGTTATTTTTGTATGAGCAGAGCTTCCCTCTTGTCCACTTTTTTGTGGATTGGACTATCCGATTTGCTTTATAGGCCCACCACAACCCCATTTCAATAATTCAATTCATTTTAAATTGTAAGTTTTTATGTATAAAATACATTCATACGAAAAATCATATTAATCTGATTGTTGTAACTATTTTTTTTTTTCATAGTTCCTTTAGGAAAAATAAATGATAAGAATAATTTTAAAAATAAACTGTCTATATTATTTTTAAAAACAAATGCAATGAAGTAATATGGTTTTAATTATCGAATAACTTAATTTTTTTTATAGACAATCTATGGGGACAAAATTATCGTCATAAGGCCTATGATTTGCTCATTTGCCCAACTGAATAATGTAGCCTGCGAACGCGGACTAGATAGAAGGCCTACTCTATAATTTTATGTAGAGTATTGTTAGGAATCATAAAAAAAATATATCATAAAAGAATATCTACATTTAGATTATACATACAATAAAACACCACACACTAATCAAATGATCAAAAATCTTCGTAATATATTTTATAATATTTTTTTCATAATCACTAATATTATTCATTTATGTAAGAACGGAGAGTTTCCCTTCTCAGATCAATCTAAACTTACTGAAACAGACTAGGAATGGGACTTCCAAAACTCAACAAAACACTTACCCTATATATATACCGAGTGTTTCTTACTAATTCCCTCACCAAAACTCAGGTCACTTTCTCATATTTGTAGGGTTTCTCTTCTTCAAACAAATTCACCGCGCCATGGACAATCACGACTCGTACGAGCAACATTACTTCTGCCACCACACCGACATGCCAAACTTAGACAACGGAGACAAGATTATAATGCCTCTTTCCTCTCTCGACCGGCCCACGAGCCTCAAGATCGATTACCCTATGTTGTTGGAAACCCTAAACCCTAAAACCGGACGAGTTTCTCACTGTGGAGTTTTAGAGTTCACCGCCGAGGAAGGCAACATCTACACGCCACGATGGATGATGAAAATCATGGGACTCGAGGAAGGAGATGTCGTTCTGATCAAGAGTGCGAGCCTTCCAAAAGGGACTTACATAAAGTTGCAGCCTCATAAGAAGGAGTTTATCGAGCTTTCAAACCCTAAAGCTTTATTGGAAGCGAAGCTTCGCAACTTTTCTTGTTTGAGCACCAGCGATACTATCATGCTAATGCACAACAATAAGAAATTTTACATCGATGTGGTTCAAACTAAGCCTGGTTTTGTAATAAGCGTGATTGAAACAGACTGTGAGGTCGATTTTGCGATTCCTTTAGATTGTACTGAACCCGAAAATCAGTTCGATCGGAGATTGTAAACGAGGAAAAAGAAACTGAGTTTAGACAGTTTACTGGCACGGCGAGGCACATAGATGGCAGTTCTACAACCGTTCTACAGCCATTCTGAATTCAAAGAAGGTAAGAATGGAGGATGGAGCGAAAGTTGGGGCTCGAAAGCGAATGGGAAAGCTTGTGTTTGGATCCAATGAAGTCCAGAATTTGGAGAAACCAGCAACGGTGTCAAAGAATGATGAAAGTTCAGAGAATGAAAAGAAGTTTGAACCGTTCAAGGGCAAGAAGCATACATTAGCAGAGTGATCTTGTGGATTTTTCTTTTTTTTCCTGCGATATGGAAATTCTTGTGATTTTGTAGTTATATTGTCTGATTTTTATTTGCTTTTTGTTCTATGTGGAAAACCATAGAGGAAGTTGTTGAATTTGCATACCATATTAGTTTTTGGTTTTCTTTACTTTTTTTTTTTTTTTGTTCTTTTAAATTATTTGTGGTTGATAGGGATGAAGCAATATGTCATTAATATGTTTTGGATCCTGATTTGCTTTTCAAAAAAACTTCATATAATAATAAAATATTTGTTTTCTTTTAACAAAACAATAAAAATAAAGAAAAAAAAATTCTTTTGTGGAAAAAAAAAATGTAGACAAAAAGATGATGATTATATATATATATATATTTTATTACATTTTATTTATCACAACGTGTAATCACAAATTTGGACACTTTTAGAACAAAATATATGGACACTGTGAAATTATTGAAAAAATAATCTAAAAGTAATAATATACGAGAATCTTACCTTATTAAATGTTGATTTGAAACCAATTTGCAATTCTTTTACGTTTTGTTTTTCAAGTTGAGGTTCGAGACTCTTCTAAAGAATTTTTTTTTATTTATTCCAACACTCATTCATTAAATTAATTTGTAAATAACTTTTTAATATTTCGTTTAATATAAGTTAAATAACTCTCATGTCATCACGATTAATGTAACAAATTCATATTCTCACTTTTGTTAACGAGATGGACTACATTGACCGACTTATGTAGGGTTTTTGGTATATTTTTTTTTTTTTTATCAGCAAAAGAGAACCTTCATTGATGCAAAAACCATACAAAAGCAGAGATTACATCAAAAAATGAGGGGAAGAGCAGCAAGCTAGCTCACCCCAGGAGTTTGGTGAGGAACCAAACCCAAAAAGAAAAGAAACAAAGTAGCGAACAACAAAGAAATCCAACAGTCCAATAACAGACCAACCTCATACCAGCAACAGAACTGAACCTGGCTTAAAACCAGAAACAAACCTGGCTAGTGACCTTGGAAAAGTAAACAAACAATAGCAACCAAGCAGTCCTTCAATGCAGCCAAAAAACAACCACTAGAGCCACATCATATCTGAGATTAAAACTAGAGCCACAGTATAACACACCAAATTTGAGATTGAACCTAGAGCCACATCATATCTGAGATTGATCCTATCTGAGCAGGGACCAACACACCAACAACATAACAAACCATACCAAGGACCATAGCCAACTCACTAACTCACCAAAATGAACTTTAGAGCCAATCCAGATCCAATGAAATGCAACCCATCAGAAACCAGGACTGGTGTACTAGTTTAGCAGCCACAACAGCATAGCAGCCATAAAACAAAATTTGAACTTGGCAACTGAAATTTGAACATAACAGCATAACTCCTATCATCCCACTGAACCTATCATGGCAATTAAATTTCATCTACTCTGCAGCAACATGGTGGACTGGTAAAATTACCACAACAAAACATGATTAATGCACCCACCACCAATCTGCTGGTGCAGACCCACTGAGTAAGGCAGTCCAGCAAAATAAAGCTTAATATACAGCAGTCCACAGCAGCCACCGTAAGCCATTCATACACCAGAAAATAGTAGCCATCCACCTGCAGATCCTCTCACAAGCAAAGCAGCATCTGACTCAAGATCTCAAAAGCATAACATAAGGGGCATTAGCATTACCACTCCCCAGCCTCAGACCTTATAGCCACAACAAAGCAACATACCAATTGTAGGCCAAACCACTCCACCATCTGCAAAACACAGCAGTCATCTAACATATCAGCAGCATAAACCTTAGCAAACAGAGCACCACAATTGCAGACCAGATTCTAGCAACATATCGCATTGCTAGCCCCTCAACCCAACCTCCGAAGACTAAGAGCACCTCAAATTAACTGCCCAGACCATAGCAATCTCAGACATCAGCAAAACCAACCAAGTCTCTGGGCCCAACACAGACCAGTAACCTGCATCCAAAACTGAATCCACACAGCAAAATTCCAAACTGGATCCACCTCAGCTGCATTGCTTAATCTGATCCAGATTATTAATTAATTCCATGGTAGAGTACATGAATCCCTTAGAAGATGCTTTAACCCACATAGCAAATCTGAACTTAATTGTCTTACATAACTCAAACCCACATGGTTGTGCTCCATTAAACATACAATCATTTCTTAACTTCCAAATGGACCATAGAGCAATAAATGGTAAGGCTCTCCACAATCTCCTAACCAATTTCTTATAATCCCAACCTATCCACCAATGAATAGACAATTAATTGTCCTTGGCACCACCCAAACACACCCCCACCATAGCATTAGGTTAGACCAAACTTGCCAAGAAAATGGACAGTGTAATAGAACGTGAGAAGCAGATTCATTTTCATTTTTGCAAAAGGCACATAAGATAGATGCATTACTATTAAAGACACCGATATGTTGTAAAAAATCCCCGATTTTAACTCTATTCCTCCAAACCAACCACCAGAAAAATTGGACTTTGGGGGGAATACCATTATTCCACACAAACTTATAAATTTTGAGTTGAGGGCCCATACTAGCATCACTGAATCGATAAAGATCAGAAACCTTGAAACTACCACCAAGAGAACCATTCCAAATAGGATAATCTTCTACATCAACCCTCAAAGATGGAGCCACCCCTAAAATTGCAGCCATACTAGCTACCTCCTCCTTCTCCCAATCGTATAAATCCCTTCGGAAAGATAAATCCCACTCCTCCTCACTGGATTTTCTTACTGAATAACAGGATAGTGTACCATCCTTATCATTTGACAGACTAAAAAGTCTAGGAAACTTGTCTTTAAAACATCTATCACCGACCCACTTATCATACCAAAACTTGATTCTGCACCCATTACCAACCTTTATCTGATACTTCCCCAAAAAGAACTCCACAAGAGGTGGATTACGACCAGCAGTTGCAAGAACATCATTCCAGATTCTAGAGTGAATAGATGATGAGAGCACTGGTGGCATCCAATTAGTCTCCCCAATCATATACTTGCTGCACAACACTCTTCTCCAAAGGGCATTTACCTCACTACGAAATTTCCACCACCATTTAAGAATCAAACTGTCATTGACATCCTTGATTCTCCTAATCCCCAACCCACCTTGATTTCTATTTTTTGATACTTCAGCCCACTTCACCAAATGAACTTTCCTCTTTAAACCAATCCCTCCCCAGAGGAAAGAAGCTTCCAACCTTTCAATCTCTCTAACCACTCCAAGAGGCATTTTAAACAAAGGTAGATAATAGATAATAGATAATAGATAGGAAGGCTAGATAAAACGGACTTAATCAAAGTTAATCTACCTGCAAAGGAAAGGAACCTTCGCTTCCACCCAGACAGCCTAGATCTTATTTTATCCAAAACTGGCTTCCAAGTAGACTTCCTACCTAGATTAGCACCTAATGGCAACCCCAAAAATTTAAGTGGCAGGCCATGAACCTTGCAATTCAAAATATCTACGAAAGATGCCAGAGTATCCTCCTCCACTCTAACTCCACACACCACACTCTTGTGAAAATTAATTCTCATGCCAGACAGGATTTCAAAACATCTTAAGATCCTCTTTGTGAGTACAATTTGATCCATATCTGCTTCACAAAATATTATGGAATCATCAGCAAATTGAAGATGAGATATCATAACCTCATTTACACCAACTTTTACTCCTTTGAGAATGCCTTTTTCATTTGCCCTGTTCAGTAAAATATTCAGACCTTCAGCCACTATGTTGAATAAGAAAGGAGACAAAGAATTACCTTGTCTGAGATCTCTCTGTGGTGAAAATTCCTCAGTTGGAGAGCTATTCACTAAAACAGACATCCTTGCTGTAGATATACACTCCTTCATCCATGATACCCACTTTGACCCAAAACCAAAATTAGATAACATAGAGAATAAGAATGCCCAATTAACTGAACCATAAGCTTTCTCGAAGTCTAGTTTGATAATAACACCTCTTTTTTTGGATATTTTCCATCCATCAACAATTTCATTAGCAATAAAAACACCATCCAATATACTTCGCCCTCCCAAGAAAGCAGATTGTGTTTCACCAATAACAGCAGGAAGAACTCTCTTAAGTCTATTAGCCAGAACCTTGGAGAGAATCTTGTGCATACTACTACCCACCAAACCAATAGGCCGATAATCTGACAGTCCAATGGGGTTATCAGAATTAGGTATAAGAGTGATAAATGAGCTGTTAAAACCATAGGAAAGCTTGCTATAAGCATGAAAATCCTGCAAGAAATGCATAACCTCAAGATGAACTATCTTCCAAAATTTCTGAAAAAACAACAAATTAAACCCATCAGGGCCTGGAGCCTTATCACCACTACACTCCATAACAGCTGCCTTAACTTCATCTACAGAAAAACCAGCTTCTAGAGCATGGAACGCAGGACTTTCTGAAACTGATTTAAAGGCACCACCCAAAACTGGTCTTCTTTCCCACCTTTCAGTGTACTGCCTCTTAAAATGTTGTACAACCTCATACCTTACCTTCTCTGGCTCCTCAAACACTTCTCCTTCTACTGTGATGGTAGAAATAGAATTTCTACTCCTTCTGCTGCTAGCCATAAGATGAAAATACTTAGTATTTTTGTCCCCATTAATGGTCCAGTTTACTCTAGATTTTTGTTGCCATAACCATTCCATCATTCGATTAAGCTTCCAAACTTCATCTCTCACTTCTCTTCTTCTGATCCTCTCAGCCTCTACCAGAGGTCTATCTTCAGCCACAATGTCCAGCTCAACCAACTCCTCCTTTGCCTTCTTGAGTTTTGTAACAAGATTCCCAAAAACTTCAAAATTCCATTTTTTCAGCTCCACCTTTAGAATTTTCAGTTTCTGAAACAAAACATACCCAGCCCTCCCAATAATGCTAGATTCATGCCAAACCTTAGCCACTAAAGAGGGAAAACTAGATGACTAGTCCAAGCATTAATGAACCTAAAAGGCTTAGGCCCCCAATCCCTCACGTCATCCATTAACAAAATAGGGCAATAATCAGAAAAAAGCCTAGGAAGACCCCAAACTTTGCAATTATACCTCAGCAGCCACTCTGAATTAAGCAGAATTCTATCGATCCTACTTCATTTCTCCCCATCTTGAGCATTGCACCATGTGAACTTCCTGCCTAACAAAGGTAGATCATGCAACTCACAACTCTCTATGAAAGAATTTAGATCCCTCACTCCTTTATCTCTTCTGGAACAACCCACCCTTTCACCAATATTCCTAATCTCATTCAAATCTCCTCCCAAACACCATGGTTTTGGCAACTCAGATTTTAACTTGAGTAAGGAATCCCAAAATTTACATCTACTACCCACCTCATTGGGGGCATACACATTCACAATAGTACACTCAAAAGTATTTAACAAAATACCTAATAAGAGAACAAATCTTCTATTACTGCAACAATCCACCAGCTGAAAAAAATCTGGGTCCCAGATACAAAGAAGACCCCCAGCAGTCCCTTTAAAACCCACAGCCATAAACTCCATGTTTCTCTTTCCCCACAAAGCTCTAACAACATTCTCAGTAATAGAAGCTTGTTTTGTCTCCTGAAGAAGCACAATATCAACATTTCTTTCATAGGTGAGCTTCCTAATCCTTCCCCTCTTTTCTAGCTTCCCCAATCCTCTAACATTCCAAGACATCAACTTCATTAGAATACAATTTTAATACCAAACAGACCCCGTGGAGAGACTCAATGCTCCTATTCTTTCCTCTTTGCCTTCCTCCTTTCTCTGTCAACAACTTCTAGGTCCACCATTTTTTCCAGAAGTTCAGCCTCTTTGCCTTTATAGTTAATGCCCAGAATTTTCCCCAACAGAATGTTTGCTTGTGCCTCACTAAGGATATGACTTCTATTGCCAGAGTGACTCTCATTAGAAGCAGATAGTGACAAAGCTGCAGCAGCAGCCCTAAAAACAGCACATTTAGGGGAGGACTTGCTTAATGATGCACCTTTATGACCATACAATCGAGCAAGGTATGCATACCCACTGACCTCATTAGCTGATTTTGATGCTCCAGCAAAACTTACCTTTCTTTTACCTTTCCTTTTTGACTTCTGATCATTAGTTCTGCTGCTTATAACTCCGGGTGGACTTGTTTGCACCGTAGGCATGCTGGGTCTTTTAGGAGCCCAAATAGAATTAGTTATACCATTAGGTTGTATATTTGGACCCCTCACTACAATGTCAAATCTATTGTACTCCACTGGACCATATAAATGGCCCAAATTTACTTCAAGGCTAATACCAGGCCCATGAACATCAGCCCCATTTAAACTCTTAAGAAAGCCAGGTGTAAATAGCTGCTCCTCAGTCCTTAGATTGTCATCATTAGCCTCAAGGCTACTCTCTGCCACCGCCAACTCCATACGCTCCTCAACCACCAAGTTGTTCCCCACGCCACTTGCAGTCTCTTCAACTATGGTATATATATTTTTTTTTTATTTCTTTATTCTTGAAAAACAAAAACAAATTTTGATTTATAAAACTTGTTTGACAAATTTTTTTTAAACACTTATTTTTAAGAAATACTTTTAAATAATTTTAAAAATTGCTTTCACTACAAAAAATTTTACTTTTGGCGACTAAAATTTTAGTAGCCAAAAACCTTATTTTAGTCGCCAATCACTTTTGCCGACTAATATATTTGGTCGCCGGTTTGGTCACCAATAGATCGTTGGGAAAACAATCGACAACTAAAATTTTTTTGGTAGCCAAAAGTGACCTATTGGTGACTAAAACTTTAGTCACTATATATTTTTTAAAAATAATTAAATATATATATATATATATATATTTTTACTTTTAGCGATTAAATTATTTAGTAGCCAATTGAGCGTGTATGTTTGGCGGCTAAATTTTTGGTAGTCAAAAGTTTCACTTTTTGAGAATTGGTGACTAAACATTTAGTAGTCAAAAGTTTCTTTTTTATAATTGGCGATTAAAAGTTTAGTAGCCAAAAGTTTCACTTTTTCACAATGGGCGACTAAAATTTTAATAGCCAAAAGTCAACCTATGATATTTGTTTAGTCGTCAAAAGGTCTAATTTAGTTTTTATAATTTGTTCTGTAATATTTTTTGCGCCACCTAAAACCTGTGTATATACAAAATTATTCATACATTCATCCATTCATTCATTCATTCAATTCTCAACCATTCAATAAAAATATTTTCTCCACAACCTGTAGCATTCAATTTCCAACTATATACAAAATTTAACTATTAAAAGCCATTCGAATGCCTTATTTCAACAAAATGTAATAAGCAATGAAGAACAGAGACATTTTGATCTCTTAGTTGCTCAAGCTCTTCAATCAACACCGTCAAATTTCTCTGAGATGATCCAACTATTTTAATAGCTTTCAATGCCATCTCTCCCAGCACTTTAGCCTTCTTTGTCATCATCACCGCCGTCCATCACCCTCCTCACAACGGCCTCTATATTCTCTCTCCTCGCCACATTCTTTCCAGCATCAATCCACAAGTTCCAATCCTTCTTCTTAATTATTGAATTAGAACTGTCAAAAGAAACATTATAAACATTACAGAATGAATTTACAAGACTATGATTCATAAAAAAAAAAATTATTAGAGGCCAACAATTTCAAAAAACATTCATAAAAATTCATAAAAATTTCAAACAAGCCCAACAATTTCTAACAAGTGAAAAACATTCATAAAATTTTAAAATATGTGTATATATATAATAGGAATAACCCGTGCCTGAAGGCACGCCCAATAAAACTTAAGAATATATTTTAATTTTATTATAGATATTTCGTTTTTATTAACAAACACCAAAGTGTAAGCTTCACATCAACACCAAAGTATAAACAGCACGTCAACACAAAAATAAAAAATAAAAACACACCTGCTAAGAAAGTCAAGAAAAAATTGTAAAACTAAACAAAGCACACAAACCAAAGCTATTGTACACATGTTAACGCTTTATTATCCAAAAAGATATTCACAACCCTAAACAGAGATTGTTCTACAAAATGCTTCACTTGTTTTCTTCTCCTCCTTTGCTTTCACTTTCTTATTTTCTTAAAGTGTCATTGCATTTACAGAGCTGCTTGCCAGATTTGATTTTAAAACGTTAAACTCACTATTTAGCCCTTATAAACCATAAGTTGTATCCCAAATCCATGTCCCAATCATCTATAAGACAAATCTAAAATTAAACCTTAATTTGGTGATAAAAATAAATGATCCTACATCACAAAGCATCCAAATTACTATTGTTGTAGTTTTATTTACAACCCCGAACAAAGATATTCAGTCCTCAAAACCCTAGCCCATTAATATCCAAGAAAAATCTACCTCATAGCCCATTAAACTACTAATGTATTTGAAAGAGTAAAACTCATTTTAGAATTGTACTGACAAGAGAAACCATTCCTTTTGGACTACTACATAAAAAATCCCAACCTAATCAATTAAACCCTCACTTCCCATTAAGTAAATGTGGAAGAACTTGCTGTCCAAATAAGGTTCTGTAGACACCCCATTTTTGACCGACCTTAAGACTCAGACGTCATCGATTGAGCGCTCGGTGATGGTGCATGTTGTGCTCGTTCTGAGGTTACGGAGTCTTGGCTGAGAGCCTTGCCTCCGGACTTCAGAACTCTTTTGTGCTTTGCCTCGGTTTGCAAACCAGGTTCTGTTTTCTCTTTCCGAAGGGAGGGAGAGGTCTCGTAGACCATCTATCGGTGGCCGTAGGCTACTTCTCATGGTCGTGGACCACTGTTCCCGTTTGGAGACCAGTTTTCGGTTTTCGAAGCCGTCGGTCGTGCGCCTCAGTTCGGGACCGCTTAACTTTCTCCGTTTGCTCCGATTTTTGGCACACACCTTGTTTCCTCTCTCTAGAGGGACACTGTGGCCCGGGAGACCACCTTCGTGGTCGCACGCCACTTTCGATGCTTAACAGTCAATTTTCGGGGCACCCGACTGCGCGTTTTGGCCCCCAAACCCTCGTTTTGCATCCGTCTTGGTTCATTTTTGGCATGGACCCTATTTTCATTGTTTGGAAGGTGGTACAAGGGTGGGAGACCACCTTTTCTCCTTGGAGACCACCTTTCCCGGGTCGGCCAATTTTCTTGTCAGGTAACTGGTCTCCCTGACTTTTGAGCCACAATTGCTGGTCTCCCACCACACCACTTGCTTGCTTTGAGTGTAGAGACCACCCCTAGAGGCTGCCAACCAGTCTTTGCTCACTTGAACCTTTTGAACTGGTCGGCCAGCTTTCTCCTTTTCTGCCTCACTGAGTTGGTGCCAGTTGTGCCAGCTGGAAGCCACCGACTGCATCCTCCATACACGTGTATGGAGGATTGACAACCTTGTTTTGGCTTCATAAAGAAGCTTGGCCCTTTGCTCTATGCTTCTAAGAGAAGCTTGACCCTTTTTTAGCTTCTTGAAGAAGCTTGACCCATTGGCTCTAGCTTCCTCAAGAAGCTTGACCCTTTTTGCTATAGCTTCCTCAAGAAGCTTGGACCTTTAGACAAGCTTCTTGAAGAAGCTTGGACTTTTGTTCCTCTATAAAAGAGACCCTCTTCCTCATGTGCAAAGGTTCAGATTTTTTGGCTTAAGGCAAGATACATACATCCCTCTATATCTCTACATTTGAGCTCCAAAAGTCCCTTATTCTTGGCCTATTGCATACCACCTCCCCTCCACCATCACTCTAAACATCTTGGAGGCCATTTTCAGAGGTGGAAGGCTTGCTGTTTTGGTCCAGAAGCTGCTGGTCCCTTTGGCTACAAGGGTAACACTCTATTTCCCTCTTTTTGGCATTGTTTTGTTCCATCTCTTAGCCTAGTTTGTAAGCATATTTGGGATTTTTCATAAACTAAAAAAAGTCTTATTTTGAGGTCCTTAACATGTTTGTTTGAGACTATTTTTCTGTTGGGGGTCATCTATCCCCTTGCATGCTTCATTTCATCTTGCTTTAAGCCATGCATTAGGGCCTTTGTGTTGAGCTTTGTTGGCCCTTTTGACCATTAAAATTCAGCGAATTTTCAGTGGTTATTATGTGTTTTTGAGAGCCAAAATCAGAGAGGGGTGACCCTCTCTCTCCTTGTCTTGTTTATTGGCATTCTTGGCCTTACAAAGGGGCTTATATTTGCACACTTCTTGAGCATGTTTCAGGCCATTTTCAGTGAGTTTTAGGACCTGCATAGGCTCTGTCCAGAGCTGATTTTTCCATATTGGAAGTCCATCTTGCATGTGTAGAATAACCCTCTTTATGGCCTATTAAAGGAGCCTATCATTCTTGCATGCGTGGACTATATTTCAGTGGGTTTTGGGGCTTCATTTGACATGCCATGATTCTGTTTTTGACTGGTTTGGTGGCCTCTGTAGATGTCCCCGAACGTCCATGGAGGATGAGTCCCGTTCTGTTCATTTGGGCTCACCACAGTTTAGGACTCAAAGTCATGGTCCTGTATCTAATCTCGCAGAGTGCAATGCAAGACCGATGAATCATCAAAGAGCCTAAATCCGGCAAATCATTTTTGAAAACAGATTTTTTTGAAAGAAGTGCCAAACATGAACTGCTTTTCCAGATACACAGTCGCCACCTAAATATTTTATTTTGGGAAATTTAGGAAACCCTAACTCGTTGCCTAAGGCCACGTGTCTGTCATCACCAAAGTTGTCTCGGCTCGGGAACTTGGGTACGATTGGGGAAGGTTACTTCGTGAGCACCCCCGCTCGCCCAATCAAAGATCGGCCTCTACTAACCATGATATCAAGTTTTGAAAACATTATGTATTCTTATTCTGGTTATTAGCCTAGATTTACTATGTGATGCGCACAGCATACAAATATAGACCGGATCGCTTGAATTGGAACAACACATCTCAAGTTTGTTTTGAAAATGGTTTGCTACTCGCAAGTAGGCTTAAAATGCAGGTTTTGCCACCCTCGGATAGGCTTAGAAAACAAGATGATTTGCCACTCTCAAGTAGGCTTAAAAACTCACAGCCGATGAATTGTTCCAATCCAAATAACCTAACCTTCACCCACATGCATTCAAGCAGGTATATCACATAAGCAAATAGCCTCATGGTAAGCGTGCTATCATGGCAGTCACTCACACGCATGCAAGGATGCTAAAGCATAAAACTTACCGAGTATTCCAAGCCAAAACAGAAGCTGATTAGAAATCATGCATGATCCTAAATATACAGAAATGCTTAATGCAACACATGCAAAATGCAACTATAGTAGGCTCGGATATTCTAAGGATGGCATGTGAAATGCTACAACTAACAAGTATTCGATTCGGAATTGAAATACAATGCAGTTAGTATAATGCGCCGAGCCCAGTGCATGCAATACAGATGAATGATGCAAACATGCAAGTATAAGTATGCTAATTGAAACATGCCCTAATTTAACCATCATAAGCGGGTAAATAAAAGGGATAAAGACATGGGATTGGAAGACATACATAACACGCACGCACACTTATTACAATTGTGCCCTCGCTCGGAGGGTCCGAATAAATAATACAGTCCGAATAAGTATAAAACCCTAATTAATTAACAATTTAACTAGGAAAGCAAGTAAATTAGCATGCAAGCTTATGAACCGCCTCAGCTCTGTTCCGAATGATAAAAGATGCATGCTTGAGTTGCCTGGCGCGGAAATCCATTGCGATGCCCCGATTTGCCTCTGTTTGCAATTAATCCTGGAATGCTATGCCAGGCTCTAGAAGGCTGTTGATTTCTGATTTGCTGTAACAGAGAGCAAGAAAGGGGCACAGCAAAGTATTTTCACATATGTATGCAGGACTACTCTTCAGGGAGTGTAGTCTTCGATCCTCGTCTCACCAATTACGCATCTCGATGCATGATGGCTGAGGAGTAGAATTGCATGACTCGATGTGATATGAATGCACATGAAAACACAACAAGATCTAAACTCCATCATGGGTAATCCGGAGTGTCGGCGACCGGGAATTGAGACACGTTCCGTCACTCGGAGTACGAAATGTCTCTCGTTTCCCGTGCTTGGGCTAACTCCTATCCCAAACACAATGCAAATGAGAGGACATACACAATGCGACTAACATACAAACTAGCATACGCAATGCTATGAAATCGCATACACAATGCTCGATGTAACATGGCATACACAATGCTCTAACATGCAACATAGCATACGCAATGCTATGGACCGAAATGGTATACACAATGCATGATGGACTTATACCAAAATGAGTGGACCTCAGCCACACTCACATCAGTGGCCATTAGATGAAAATGAGACACCTGAAATACGTGCACACATGCACGAATACCAAGGACCGAACCTAAGGCATGGAATGCCACTCTACCAAAGCATGGTAAGGATGAAACATGACATGGAATAGCATAAATTACAGCTCTAAAACAACATGAAATGTGGTCCAGAGACATGCAAATATGGCACACAATGCAAGCTAGGGGGCCCGGGTACCGAAACTAGTGAAGTGCATCTCTCAGGAAAATTTCCTTCATTCAACCATACAAAAGCACATCAAGGCACCAAATGACCCAGCTAGATTTCCACAACTTTTGCTTGTTTTTTTCTTTTGCAATCTCATATTTTTTTTCTAACCCAAACAACATCAAAAATATTTTTGTCATTCATAGACTCCATAAGTGCAAAACATCAAAAATATGGCTTCCAATCTCCATATGAGTAATACAAACATTTCACTAAACTAATACATATGTTTCATGTACTACTTCACTTGGTACATAGGTCCTCCAATCTTCCATATGAGTATATAAGATTTTAATTGCAAAATGAACATGTACCAACATTACACTTAACAAAAAAAAATATAGCCTGTTTCATGTGGCATTTGATGCATTTGAGAACATTATCACTAAATAATTTATAAAATATAGCCTAAAGGAACATCAATAATATAACTTTAAAGTGTTTTATTTATTTATTTGGAATCAATTAATAAAAACCAACAAATAACAACTTATTGCCTGGCGCGGAAATCCATTGCGATGCCCCGATTCGCCTCTGTTTGCAATTAATCCCGGAATGCTATGCCAGGCTCTAGAAGGCTATTGATTTCTGATTTGCTGCAACAGAGAGCAAGAAAGGGGCACAGCAAAGTATTTTCACATATGTATGCATGACTACTCTTCAGGGAGTGTAGTCCTCGATCCTCGTGCCACCAATCACGCATCTCGATGCATGATGGCTGAGGAGTAGAATTGCATGACTCGATGTGATATGAATGCACATGAAAACACAGCAAGACCTAAACTCCATCATGGGTAATCCGGAGTGTCGGCGACCGGGAATTGAGACACGTTCCGTCACTCGGAGTACGAAATGTCTCTCATTTCCCGTGATTGGGCTAACTCCTATCCCAAACACAATGCAAATGAGAGGACATACACAATGCGACCAACATACAAACTAGCATACGCAATGCTATGAAATCGCATACACAATGCTCGATGTAACATGGCATACACAATGCTCTAACATGCAACATAGCATACGCAATGCTATGGACCGAAATGGTATATACAATGTATGATGGACTTATACCAAAATGAGTGGACCTCAGCCACACTCACATCAGTGGCCATTAGATGAAAATGAGACACCCGAAATGCGTACACACATGCACGAATACCAAGGACCGAACCTATGGCATGGAATGCCACTCTACTAAAACATGGTAAGGATGAAACATGACATGGAATAGCATAAATTACAGCTCTAAAACAGCATAAAATATGGTCCCGAAACATGCAAATATGGCACACAATGCAAGCTAGGGGCCCGGGTACCGAAACTAGTGAAGTGCGTTACACTAGAGGTACCCAAAGCAATGCACCAAAGGCAAAACCAACCTCGAACAGATCCTAGGCAGGTCTGAAACAGTGGGAAAATGGCCTAAAATGATGGCTCGGAATGCAACGGAATGAAGCTCATTCAATGGTCGATAAATGAGGCATACAAGCCCGACTCTCAAACGCATTTAAAGAGATGAAAACATGGCAACATGGCATTCATATAAGCTCTGAAATTTTATGAAAAATGACCCCAAGGCATGAAAATACCTCAGTATATGCATGGAATGGATCTCAAAACTCAAAGGTAAGCATGGACCTTGAACTACAAGCATGCAAAACTAACATCATTCAACCACAAGACCCAAAAACAGAGCTAGGGTAGTCCAAAATAAGCACATTATCAGTTTAAGGCATAGCCAAAATATGCTAACATGAAGGGCTAAAACAACACGCAACCTAGGTTAGTAAGCATGGTTTACATGGCATGTACATGAAGTATAAGAGAGGTCACCAAACCAGCCAAAAATAGGAACATGATATGTCAAATAAACCTCAAATAACCACTGAAATGCATCCAATGTATGCAAAAATAATGAGCTCCTTTGGAGGGCCATGCAAGGGGTTACTCAACACACACAACAAGAACACTTAGTATGGCAAAACCAACTCTAGAAATCAATTATTATAGCCCTAAAACTCACCAAATTGGCCCTGAAATGGGTCAAGGAAACACGCAATGAAAGGCCCCTTTGAGAGGCCTTGAATGG
Organism: Camellia sinensis; assembly: GCF_004153795.1. Lineage (NCBI taxonomy): Eukaryota > Viridiplantae > Streptophyta > Magnoliopsida > Ericales > Theaceae > Camellia > Camellia sinensis. Next base: position 2,054,999 of record NW_021026114.1, read on the forward strand.
AATTGTTCTACACATGCATTATAGACATAAAATATGGTCAAAGAAGCTCTGGACAGAGCTAAGGAAGACCTTGAAACTCACCAAATTAGGCCTAAAAAGTGACTTCACAACATGCAAGTAAGGGGCCCTTTGGAAGGCTAACAATGCTAGTAAAGAGAACAAGGGGTGAGAGGGTCACCCCTCTCTGATTTTGAAGCTCAAAAACACATAGTGGCTAAAAGTCCAAACCAAGGCCAATGCAAGGCTCAAAACATGAGGAAATGAAGCATGAAAGGGGGAAGATGACCCCAAACAGAAAAGTAACCTTAAGTAAACATGTTTATAAGCTCATAAGGAAAAAAATTTCAATTTATGAAAAATCTCGAAAATGCTCACAAGTAGGACTAAGATATGAAGCAAGATAAGCCTACAAAGAGGGATAGAGCATACAAGGAGGTATATGACCTCAAACAGAAAAGTGTCCTTAATAAAACTTCAAGAGGAGCTCAAAATAAGACACTTTTAAGTTTATGACAAAGTCTAAAAAAGCTTTCAAACAAGGCTAATCAATGGAGCAAAATAATGCAAGAAAAGGGGAAATAGAGACTCACCCTTGAAGAGCAGATTTCCAACAACTTCTGGACCAAAAAAGGAGTTCTTCAACCTCTAAAAATTAGCTCCAAGATGCTTGAATGGATGGTGGAGGTGGTAGGCTATGAGGTGTAGTGCAAATGGTGTGAGAATATTAGGGTTTGGAGCTTGAAGAAAAGAGCTATGGAGGGTGGAGTGTATATGCCTTAGCAAAAATTGTTGAACCCTTGCAAATGAAGACAAAGCTTCTCTAAGAAGCCTCAAATATCCTCCCAGCTGGCACAGCTGGATTGCATTCAGAGAGAGCAAAAAACAAGAAGCAGGGTGGCCACTTCCCCTGGTCGGCCGACCAGGGATCAAAAGGTTCAAGGAGAAATGTTGGCCGGCCACCCCAGAAAGGTGGCCTCCCAGATGATTGCAACACAGCTGTATGGTGGAAAACCAGAAAATGTGACCCAAAAGAGAGAAAAACCAGCTTTTTAGCAAGGTTCAAAAGGGTCAAAAAGAATTACTGGTCAGCTTACCCATATTGGTGGCCTCCCGGATGAGCACAACACAATGGTGGTATGAAAAGCTAGAAATTGTGGCTCAAAAGTGAGAAAAACCAGCTTTCTGTCAGAAAAATCGGCTTTAGGAGAGAGAAAAAGAGAAAGTTGGTTTTCAAGGGAAAAAGGTGGCCTCCCACCATACTACCACCTCCCTAGCAATGAAAATAGGGTCCCTACCAAAAATGGACCAAGACGGATGCAAAACGAAGGTTCGGGGGCCAAAACGCGCAGTCCGGGGCCCGAAAACAGGCTGTTAGGCATCAGAAGTGGCGTATGATCACGATGGTGGTCTCCCGGGCCACAATGTTCCTCTAAAGGGAGGAAACAAGGTGTGTGCCAAAAATCGGAGCAAACATAGGTTGTTAAGCAGTCCCGAACCGAGGCACACGGCCGACGACTCCAAAAACCGAAAATTGGGCTCCAAACGGGAAAAAAGGCCTACGACCACGAAACGTAGCCTACGGCCACTGAGAGATGGTCTACAAGACCTCTCCCTTCCTTCGGGAATAGAAAATAGAGAAAATAGGACCTGGTTCGCAAACCGAGACAAAGCACAAAAGAGCCCCAAAGTTCGAGGGCAAGGCTCGCAGCCGAGACTCCACAACCTCAAAACGAGCACAATATGCAACATCACCGAGCGCTCAGTTGGTGACGTCTGAGTCTTAAGGTCGGTCAAAAATGGGATGTCTACAGTTGCCCCTCTTTGACAGAACTCGAAAGTCGTAATTGACGGGAGTGAATGTCAAAACCCAGAGACGAGCCATTTTTGACAAGGCCGAAGACTTAGACAAACAGGCAAGATAACGAAGATGTGCCCACAGGCAGGGGGCAAGATGCAAAATGATATGCACAAAGCCAAACGTAACTCATGACCATGCAAAGCAGCAAGCTGTAATGAAGCGCACACGCAACAGTTTTAAGCAAGAATGCAAAGCAACAACTACATTTCATGCAGTTTAAGAATGCAGAGAATTATTCAATTCTCGCCATGTCTCACACGGAGAAGATACAATACCTGCGCGATTCGTCTGGTTGCACCAGCTTCAAATGAACCGTACATACAATATCGGGCCTGCAAAAGAGAGAAACTTAACAAGCATAACATAGTTAGCAACACATGTTCAACACTATATCGAACGTAGACAAACAGGGTGCCGATGGGAAAGTGCATCGCAATGCGAGAGACACGGGCGCGTGTCAACGCCAGTTAAGCGTGAGGGTATGACAATACCCATGAAACGTGCAAAACAATGCAAGTGGTATGCATGAGAATGCAAGTGACGTGCATAACAATGCAGGATAAGTGTAAACTCGAATGCATGTTTGACACGAAACAACGAGCAAAGAAATGCAAGTTTTGACGAGTGCGACTCAATCGCGACCTCCGGTTTACCTCCCGGAAGGGTCACAACATGCTCAAAAAGGATACATTTTGCTCTTGACGAGTGACGATGAAACGCGCATCGAAAGTTGGAGTTGAAGCTCCCGCAGAGGGATTTCGCGACGATAAGTGCACTTTTCTTGTACTTTCTCGGGTGCCGGGGACTCCAATCACTACCAAAATTTGCAAAGACCTTGGAGACCATCTTCGGAACACCACCGACCAGGTTTGGAGTTCACTGGAGGCCACCGACCAGGTTTAAGTGCAGGGGGTGGTTGGCCTACCAGAAAAGGTGGCCGGCCGACCACCTAGCCCAAATCCGGGGCAGTTTGGTACTTTCACCCTCATTTCTTTAAATACATTCGACCAAAGCTTTATTCCTCACAACTTCAGATCCGAAATCACCTTCTCCTCCTTCCTAGAGCATTTTCCCTCTCAGATATGCGCTCTATACGCATTTTTCAACGCCCCACGCAAAGTTATTTTGCGAAAACTTTCAGTTCTCTTCACTTTGAACCGATTAAATTTTGATTTCAGAGCTTCTTTTCTCATTTCTTTTCTCATTTTCACCACTTGAGGTAAGTTTGTCTCAACATTTGGAAGATTTCCTCAGGAGTTGACTTTTGTTGACTTTTTCATTTCCCGAGAGTTGACTTTTGTTGACTTTTTCCAATTTTGGCTTATTTTGCTCATTTTTGCTCCTTTTTGCAGATTTCTTGAGATGGCGGGTCATTTTCCCCATGACGGAGGTTCTCCAGGTGCCGAAGGCGATCCGGATATCATGTCTCTGCCGCCGAGGATTCGCCCCTTTATTCCCGAGAGGTACGACCCCTCGACGCACATCCTCCCACGGGTAGTTTTCTATCATTTTATGGACTTCGACGATCGAGCCCCCCGTGGATTTGCTATTACGGGAGTCAGAGTCCCATCTCTCCTATCAGGCACGGGAGGTATGTACTTCACTTTTTTTACATTTCCTGCCTTAATTCTGCATTTTCTATATTCAGCCCAAACTTTGAATTTCTGAACACGCAGCCCGTATTTGTTGAAAGTTGAACATTCAGCCCAAACTTTGAATTTCTGAACACGCAGCCCGTATTTGTTGAAAGTTGAACATTCAGCCCAAACTTTGAATTTCTGAACACGCAGCCCGTATTTGTTGAAAGTTGAACATTCAGCCCAAACTTTGAATTTCTGAACACGCAGCCCGTATTTGTTGAAAGTTGAACATTCAGCCCAAACTTTGAATTTCTGAACACGCAGCCCGTATTTGTTGAAAGTTGAACATTCAGCCCAAACTTTGAATTTCTGAACACGCAGCCCGTATTTGTTGAAAGTTGAACATTCAGCCCAAACTTTGAATTTCTGAACACGCAGCCCGTATTTGTTGAAAGTTGAACATTCAGCCCAAACTTTGAATTTCTGAACACGCAGCCCGTATTTGTTGAAAGTTGAACATTCAGCCCAAACTTTGAATTTCTGAACACGCAGCCCGTATTTGTTGAAAGTTGAGTTCGTACTCCAAACTTTGAATTTCTGAACACGCAGCCCATATTTGTTGAAAGTTGAACACTCAACCCAAACTTTGAATTTCTGAACACGCAGCCCATATTTGTTGAAAGTTGAACATTCAGCCCAAACTTTGTTTGTGAACACGCAGCACACATTTGTTGAAAGTTGAACACGCAGTCCAAACTTTGAATTTTTGAACACGCAGCTCATATTTGATGAAAGTTGAACACACAGCCCAAACTTTGAATTTCTGAACACGCAGCTCATATTTGATGGTGAGCACGCAGCACACACTATTTCTGAAATCTGAACACACAGCCCAAATTTGTTTGTGAACACGCAGCACACATTTGTTCTGAACACACAGCCCATATTTGATTGTGAACACGCAGCACACACTTGTTGAGAGTTGAACACGCAACCCAAACTTTGAATTTCTGAACACGCAGCCCATATTTGTTGAAAGTTGAACACGCAACCCAAACTTTGAATTTCTGAACACGTAGCCCATATTTGCTGAAAGTTGAACACTCAACTCAAACTTTGAATTTCTGAACACGCAACACACATTATTTCTGAAATCTGAACACACAGCTCATATTTGATTGTGAACACGCAGCACACATTCGTTAAAAGTTGAACACGCAACCCAAACTTTGAATTTCTGAACACGCAGCCCATATTTGTTTGTGAACACGCAGCACACATTATTTCTGAAATCTGAACACACAGTACTTCAATTCTGAACGCACTGCTCATACTGAACACGCAGTTCACAGCATTGTATTTGATTTGATTTGCACACAACTCATACATTTCATTTGCACACAACTTATTCATTTCATTCTGAAACTAAATACATGTGCTCATCGTGAATGCAGGTGTCCTCCCGTGTTACACGGGGATATGGCTCCATTGCTGTGAGGGAGTGGTATGTAAAGCTCCCAGAGGCCGTCCGTGATTGGGTTGATCAGGCAGGGTTCGGGCCCTTCTGTACTGGGATATCTCGCTATCTCGCTAGCAGGACGTTGATGGGCGCCCTTTTGGAGAGGTGGTGGGACACCACCGATTCCTTTCATTTCTCAGCTACCGGGGACATGACTATGACCCTATTCGACTTTGTTGTGTTGACAGGCCTCGACGTGGGAGGCTGGGCGATCCCTTATGATAAGGACATGGGCGAGTGGGAGGCTGCCTGGATTTATCTATTGGGAGCTCGCCCACCAGTCGACCGATCCTCGGGCCGAGTCCGGTACACCTAGTTTTCTTCACATTTCAGACAGAGGGAGCCCGAGACTCCTGAGGAGATAGCACAGTACACCCAAAGGTTTTTGATGTTCCTCTTCGAGACCACTCTGTTCGCCAATAGGGGGAACACCGTTGGGCTATATCTGCTGAGTGCCCTGGTAGACCTCTCGCAGGTCAGTTAGTATGACTGGGGTGGCGCCGGCTTGGCTACTCTCTATTGCTACATAAGCGCGACCTCCCACAGACGGGGGAACATAGTTGGCGGCTACTGGAGAGCCTGGGAGGTACCTTCTGCCCTCTTGATTTACATTTTTGCTTTTCATTATCTATACATTGCACGCACGGCACACTTTACATTCTGTACTCACATTCTGCACTCAGTATTCTGTATTCGGATTCTGCACTCAACATTCTGTATTCGGATTACTTTTGTCCTGTTTTCCACAGTTATGTGTTTTTGCGTACTTCCCGACACTTGCCCCAAAGCTCGAGGTGGAGGCGCCTCTCATGACCCCCTATTCGCTCGTTTTCGAGGGCTAGTACCGGCCGAGACCTCGGGAGACTCTCCCTTATCTACGACAGTATTTCGATACGGTGCGGCCGACAGAGGTAATTCAGAACTCTCAGTTCTCCATGTTTTCATCTTTGACACATTTATGATTTCTAGTCGGCTTATACATTGGTTATCCTCAGATCACCTGGCAGCCTTGGTTGCCTTTGGGTGGAGACACCCGATTTCAGCTTGCTGGGGGTGGGCTGCTTCCCGGTACAGGGTCTTATTTGAGGGGCCCTTTGGGAGGGCTTGGTTCCTAGGGGAACGCTTCATGCGCCAGACGATGGGCTACCCTCATCAGGACATCCCCTCAGCACCTCCGGTCGATATGCGGACTACCGGGAGGCTCACTCCCTAGGAGGTTACTAGTGCCATGCTGGGTACTGATGTATTGCTACATTTGGAGGAGGGGGAGTACGCGACCTACTGTCACACATACTTGATGCCCCCGTTGACAGGCGTTCGTACTCCCACGAGGAGGTCCGCTGGCATACCATCTTTGAGTCGAGCTCGGGCTGCAGGTGCTCCTTCTACTAGCAGAGCCGGTACGTCGAGAGGTGGGGCTGGACTGGTCCCCCTGATTCCTCTGACTTATCATAACACTGGATGGCCAGATATCCCAACCGAGTTGACGGGATGGCGATACGGGACTTCCTACCCGATTCCGATAGAGCCTCCTATGCCTGATCACCGATACGTCAGTGACCCTGACTCACCACCAGTATGCTCCACTGCTTTTCATTTATCACCCAGATACTTAGGCATTCATTCAGTCACTGATGATCTGAGCTTGTATTTGCAGCCACCCAGAGAGTACATGGACGGGATGCTCGAATTGGTGGCCTCGCTCGAAGGCATGGCCTTGCGGAGAAAGGCGCAGCTGTCCATCCTCGGTTTCCAGGTACTCTTTAATTTTCTCGCATTTATCATACTTCTGATGGCATGTTGAACTTTAACATCTTACTGCATTGATTAATTGTATGTGTAGAGCACATCTGACACACACCACATTCATGTACTGTATCTGCTTGCACCCACTTCATGTAGTTTTCTTGTATCTGCATCTGATTTACATACTTTGGCTGATGTATTGCATTCTTTCTTTTTAGATGCCTCCGCTACATACCAGACCACAGGCCAGGCCATCTGGGCCTTCCCGAGGAGCTAGGAGGGGTGAGTCGTCTCGCAGACGAGCTGGATGCAGAGCGCATGTCATAGAAGAGGGGTCCAGCGAGGAGGAGGAGCCTACGCATCCCCAGTCAGAGACATCTGTTGACAGAGAGGGTGGTTCCAGTTCCGATAGTGGAGATGAGGGCAAGGAGGATCCCAAGGATGACAGCTCTGACTCAGATGACGATGATGGTGCTGAGACTGTTCCGCAGAAGAGGACGAAGAGGGCCTCTTACTCCTGTGCTTGATAGCATTGATGCAGCTGTTCCCTGCTTTATTTGCCTTTTTAGTAGTAGTTGTAGCACATTGTACATTTATTAGGTAGTTTTATTTTCTGTAAAACTTATACCCTTGTTGTAAAATGTTGTAACAAAGGAAGGATGATGGAATGAAACAGCTTTTGTTCAAAAGTGTTGCATTTTATGTTCGCATCGCATCATTTTGCACAAAATGAGATTGAATGGAATTGTGCATTTGAAAATTGCCAAGTCAGGTAGTGAACCGACGCAACAAACAACGTGACTTAACTTACTAAGAAAGAAAAGAACCTTAGCAGGTTTACAACTTGATAAGCAAGACACAACAATGTTGATTAAACAAAGAGTAACAACTCGATATACACAACTCGTCAACTAGACAAAACTTAATAACTCGATAAACAAAACAACAACTCAATAAACAAAATAACAACTCGATAAGCAGGATTTAACAACAACTCGATAAACAAATGCATTTCAGACAATCTGGGTGATGCAATGCATGGAAATGCTAGGAACTTTCTTCTAGAAGCTAGAACAAGACCAAAGCCACCTTCCTCTCTATGGCCGACCACCTAAGGGAGCTGGCCGACCAGCTTTTTGCATTGAAGGGCAGAGGGGTGGTCGACCTACCAGAAAAGGTGGCCGGCCGACCACCTAGCTTGGCAGCCACCAAATTTTCGACACGTGTCCCCTGAACAGTGCCTTATCCTCTTTAAAAGCTCCAGCCTCGTGGCTCTTTCATTTCATCTTAGTTTTGCATCAAAATAGAGGCGTTCCTCACCCAAAATCTCACAGCTTGGATTGCTTCTCTAGGTGGCTCGGAAAAGTTGAACTTTCGGGGCTTCGGCTTGAACGCACTATTCACGCTGGGCTGTACTCCGCTACATCTTCCTTTCCTCTATGTCGCGGCAAGGTTTTGGAATCTGGTAACACACATCTTTAGCTTTAGCGGGCAAGAGATGTGTCCTACTTTCGAGGATTTCCAAGTTTTAATGGAGTCCGAGCGCAATGAGGAAATCTTGCCTCAACTCCGATTCGGCCACGTCCAAGCCTTAGGACAAATGTGCGGCCTCACTTTGCATGACGCTCGATCATTGATTCACAATGGGGAGCTGGACATCCCAAGCTTGGTTTGCTGGTTTTCTGACGTTGGTAACTGCGGCGACGATCATTGGCAGGGCTATCGGTGACACGCGCTTTGCCTATGCTTGCTATCTCATTTCTTGCTTGCCTCGGGCTCCGGTGGGTTTAGCACTCGCTTGATTGAGGTGGCCGAGGGCCTGAAAGAGGGCAAAAGCTGCATTGCCATGACATTGGCTAAGACATTGATGGGCATAGATGCTTTTCATTGACGAGAGACGACTAGGCTTGCAGGGAGCCCACTACTATTGCAGGTAATGTTTCCCACCCAATCTCACATA